>JABEEJ010000008.1:0-232124 GCA_013363135.1 Fusarium brevicatenulatum | reverse complement strand
TAAAGAAAAATCCCTTAAGATGAATTTTAGTATAGATATCGATTTAGCCTTCCGTACTTATCCCCTTTCTGTTACAGTAGGATTTCAACATCGTCCCTCATTAGACACAACGTATTTCCTGTCGTTCGTGGCTGTGGCTGAGGCTGATGACCGATGTGGGGACGCCGGTCTAGGAGCTTGCTTCTGGGCTGGCCAGATATCGCTTCGCTTCGCACAGCTTTGTCAAACTAACAGCCAACTGTCTGAATAGCGTCATTCAACGTTCGCATTCGACGTCAACGAGGCTGTGGTGAACTCTCAAAGAGCCCTGGACTGTTCTCCCTCTTCTCTACTATCGACAGCTACCGCGACGACTCAGGCGCCAATTGGTGCCGCACTTCGCCCACCATGGCCAACTTCATCGCTACCGTCGAGGCCATCATGACACCCTCGCTCGCCACAATCATCATTGGTGCAATCATTATCATCGGTGCTCCCATAATTCTTCACCTCATCCTCTCTTCATCAAGGACATACACCGTCGCCCCCAGCGTCCTCCTTCTCGGTCCTGCCAACGCTGGCAAGACGTCACTTCTAACACTCTTTGAACGCGGCGCTTCTGGTACCGAGACGCACACTTCCCAGGTGTCGCACGATGTCGAGCTCAATGCCTCTACCGACTCGGAGAACAAGCACTCGTACCGCAACCACGATACCCACGATGGTACATACACCAAGTTCTTGCTCGTCGATACTCCTGGGCATGGAAAGCTGCGAAACGTACCCATGACCAAACTGGCTGGTACTGAAAAACTAAAGGCCGTTGTCTTTTTGGTGGATGCTGCTGCTATCGGAGAGCCCGAGGTTCTTGCGCCCACCGCTGCGTATCTCTACGACGTGCTGCTCTTTCTGCAGAAGCGCGCTACTACCGCCAAGGTCAAGGCTTCGATCCCTATTCTTATCGCCGCCAACAAGATGGACCTCTTCACCGCTTTGCCTTCGACACTTGTCAAGACCAACCTGGAAGCCGAGCTGACGAGAATTCGTGCTTCGCGAAGCAAGGGACTGCTGGACTCGGGCGTCGGATCTGACGACATTGGCTCGGAGGAGCAGGATTCTTGGCTGGGCGAGTACGGTTCCTCCAAGTTCACCTTCAGCCAACTTCAGGAGTTCGACATCGATGTTGATGTTCTCCCTGGAAACGTCACTGGCGATGGTCCTGGTGCTGACAAGTGGTGGTGGTGGATCGCTCAGCGGGTATAACAGCGGCGATCAATACATCACAAAGGAGGAGATGGGATAACACAATTATATTAATGACATTTTTAATTTACGCAGCTGATTCCATCGCAAATGCCATGTAGATGTTGAGTCTACCGCCCAAAATTCAGTCTATCAAAAATCCCATCTTTTTCTATAAGGTATCCTGGAACGCCAGACGTGAATGTCGTTGAAAACATGAGTACTCGTTCCCCCCTCCTCTCGCGAGGTTTTCTCCCATCTACAACTTCTTGTTGATCATCCATGTAAGGAGATCAACCTTTGTAACAATAGCAATAGGCTTAGACAGAGACTTGGAGTCGTCAGTCTTCTCGGTGACGACCGCTGCACTGTTCCACTCAAAGAACTTGCTAAGTGTGGTGAGGGGCGTATCCTTTGTGATCTCGACGAATTGTCTACGCTTGCCGGGGTTGATGGGGGAAGCGAATTCACGAGGATCAGTGACGATCTCGTCGAGGCGCGCAAAGTCAAACATTACGTCTGATACGGGGCTCTGGGCGGTGGCGCGGCCGCGGGAGATGTAGCTTAGGAGGTTGCCCAGTGTGACGAGACCGACGAGCTTGTGGCCGTTGGCGGAGAGGACGGGGAGTTGATCGAAGCCCTTGTCGCGCATGGTCTCGATAGCCTCGGAGCAGGAGGAGTTGGCACCGACGGATGTGACAGGCTTGAGGCGCAGAGAGGCAATGGTGGCGCCCTCGTAAGGATCGGTAGTCTTCTTCTGGCTGTTGCCGTTGACGGTGGATTCAACACCGTTAACGGGGAGGAGGTCGTTGGCGGCGAGCCAGTCGTCATCAGCGAACTTGGAGAGGTAGCTTCGGATGCTGTCGGGCAGGACAACAACTACGACATCGCCCTTCTTAAAGTTGTACTCCTTCACGGCGAGGAGCATGGCAGCCATGGCGGAACCAGAGCTACCACCGACGAGGATACCCTCCTCGGCGATAAGTCGTCGTGCAAGGTGGAAAGACTGTCGGTCATCGGTCTTGTACCACTTATCAACGATCTGCTGATCAAGCACATCGGGAATAAAATCATATCCGATACCCTCTACCTTATAAGACTCATTAGCATGCTCCTCGTTCAGAAGCTCAGGCAGAGCAAGGATACTGCCGTGGGGATCCGCAGCAATGACCTTGATGTCCTTGTTATGCTTCTTCAGACCACGAGCAAGACCAGTAATAGTACCACCAGTACCGGCACCAGCAACAATAGCGTTGATCTTGCCGGCAGTCTGCTCCCAGATCTCCTCAGCGGTGCCGTACTCGTGGGCGAGAGGGTTGTTCTCATTGCTGTACTGGTCGAGAATATGGGCGTTGGGAAGCTCCTTCTCGAGACGGCGGGCAACACCAATGTGAGACTCGGGGGCATCCCAAGCAGCTTGTGTAGGAGTACGGATGATGGTGGCGCCGAGGGCACGGAGGACGGAGACCTTTTCGGCGGACATCTTCTCGGGGAGTGTGATGATAGTCTTGTAGCCCTTGATAGCTCCGACGAGAGCCAGACCGATACCACTGTTACAGTCAGCTGAGATCAGAGAGCTTCGAAAATGTGGTGATCTTACGTGTTTCCACTGGTAGGCTCGATAAGAGTGTCACCAGGCTTAATTCTTCCGCTCTTCTCTGCCTCTTCAATCATACGCAGAGCAATTCTATCCTTAACACTGCCTCCAGCGCTGAATAGCTCTGGCTTGACGTAGACATCGCACTCGATACCCAGCGACTGGGGGATCTTGTTAAGTCTGACGAGTGGAGTATTTCCGATGAGCTCTGTCGCCGAGAGGACAGTAGCAGCGCGAGGCGGAACGTGAGGAACCTGAGAGGCCATTTTGAAACAAATTATTGTATTTTAGATTAGAGGAGAATAAAGAGAGAGGAAAGGGAAAAAAGAGTTTCTCATACGAGAACCGACGACTTAAGCACGCCACGGGACACAAACATTGTTAGCTAATGGTCAAGGCTAGAGGTGGCGGGGCCGGGCATGACAGAAACTTTGGTTTGTGCCCCGCCAATGCCGAGTGTATCCTCTTAAAACCGTTCTAGAACGTGAGCTAGAAGGTTGAGAGGGCGGAATGCGGTAGGCGGTGAAGGTGTCAGGAGATCATGCTCGGTTTTGGGAGAACCGAAAGCCGTTGGCCTACCCGGGAGCATCGGCATCATGAAGTTTTGGATCAAGTTAAGCTACGCATTAAGCTTAAATGCAGTTGAAGTCGACTTATTATTGTGTTTATCCTAGCTCAAGAATGCCCAGAAAGAGGACGACTAGTTCTTGATAGTAAGTGATTGAGACTTTATGATACTTAGCACTTTCTGTACGATATATTGGTGTTTTGTTTCACCGTGACTTGTCAATCGAAGCACATCAGCTTTCTGCCCATGACACCATAACCTCAACCACAAGTAAAATATTCACCAGCCCATGCCATGATGAATAAACTTGCTGACTTAATTGACCCATCTCATTGATAAGACACCATCCTCGGGCATTCATCCCAGTTCTTGTCAGTCAGTCTAGCTAAAAGTAAGCATAACTATTTACCCTCTTCAAAAGTCCTCAAACCTTTTACAATAGTTCCTCCGCCACTTGCTCGAACCTATCATCAACCTCCCGGACCTGGCTCCCACCCCGCACCTCCTTGTAGATCTTATCTCTGCCATGCTTGTTTATCGTTGGCGCCGCGACATGGGTCGTGAGCACCAGTCGATGCCAAGACTTTGTAATGTTGCGACCTGCCATTTTCGCATCGTCTACCGATGGGTTCGATGTGAGCTTTGCGAAGGTAGGTAGACTCTGTTGCATTTGGGGGCCCAGAGTTGTAGTTGCCCTCACTGAGCCGTTCAATCGGTAGTAGCGACGGGCGTTGTGCAGCTGTAGCTCCTACCTACGGATGACAGCTGAATTGGTATAAAAGGGAAGGATCTATCGCATTGTTTGGGGAATGTTCTTTTGCTACGATCATTATCCCGGGATCTCTTCCTGTCAACTTACATTGTCGTCTTCAAACATCATCGTCTTCAAGAGACATCGTTACTCGATCAATATTTATCAGCATGAAGTTTCTTAATACTTTGCTCTACGGAGCTCTCCTCTTCTCTGAGGTGTCCGCTACCAAAAAACTGACTCCCAGTCAAGTTGAGGGCGACATTAAAAAGTCCAAGTATGTCAAACCTTGGTCAATTGGCTAATCACCACTAACATCCACAGTCTTCGCAAGACTCTCGAAGACCTCAACACCATCGCTAAGAAGAACGGCGGTAACCGTGCCTTTGGCTTCCCCGGCTACAAGGCCTCTGTCGACTACATCTCCAAGCAGCTCAAGGGCCAATACGGAAAGCATCTCGACACTTACATCCAGCCCTTCAACTACACCTTCGAGCAGACCAAAGATATCTGGGTCCGAGGCCCCGATGGTGAGGACGTCTATGTTATTACCCTCATCTACAACGTCGGCACACCTCCCGATGGTGTCACTGCCCCTCTCGTTCTCGTCCCAATTGATGATGAGCGCGGATCTGGTTGCTTCGCGGACCAATGGGAGGATGTTGATGCCAAGGATAAACTCGCTCTTGTTAAGCGCGGCTCGTGTGCTATCTCGGACAAGCTCAAGCTCGCAAAGCAGGCCGGCGCTCTTGGTGTTCTCCTTGTCAACAACCAGCCTGGCGAGGGCATTACTAGTGCGACTCTTAGTGCTGAGAACCTTGAGCTCATCGTCCCTGTTGGTGTGATTCCTCTTGAAGTTGGAACTGATTGGAGAGCACGTATTGAGGATGGCGAGACGCTCGAGGTCACTTTGCTGGTGGACTCTTTCTATGAGACCCGTGAGACCTGGAACATCATCGCGGAGACTAAGCAGGGTGACCCTAACAACGTTGTCATGATGGGTGCTCATCTTGACAGTGTCCAAGCTGGTCCCGGTATCAATGATGATGGTAGTGGAGCTGCCGGTATTCTTGAGATAGCCAAGTCTTTCACCAAGTACACTGGCTACAAGAACAAGGTCCGCTTTGCTTGGTGGGGTGCTGAAGAGTGAGTGAAATAGTCCACGTCTCTCTGCTGTTGACTGATTTGTGATACAGGAGTGGCCTTGCGGGATCATACTACTACGGCGAGCAACTCACCGAGGAGGAAGCTGACAGCATTCGATTCTACTTCAACTACGACATGATCGGTTCTCCTAAGCCCAAGTACTGGGTCCAGGCTAGCAAGCCCGCTGACCGAGTTGGAGGAGATATCCTGGCTGCTTGGCTCCGCAAGAAGGGCAAGACCATCGAGTGGGAGTAAGTCCAGACGCACACTATTCTTAAAAGATTACTCACAGTTTCACAGGGAGTTTGGTGAAAACTCCGACTACGCCGCCTTCGTCGAACTCGGCATCCCCTCGTCCGGAATCTTCACCGGCGCTGATGCTGAGACCGATCCTTGCTACCACTTGGAATGCGACACCATCAACAACATCCACTGGGGTGCTTTGACCCTCAACACCAAGGCTGCTGGCCGTGCTGCTGCCCAGTTCGCTCTTAGCCTCAAAGGCGTTCCTGCACGAGACAAGACCTCTGCTAACCCCAAGAGCAAGCGAGCTGTTGCGGCGCGCTTTGAGCAGTGGCAGAAGAAGAAGACTCTTGCTAGCAATACGCATAAGTGCAACCATAAGACCAAGGTTGTCGTCTAAGCATGGCAAGAAAGTGGTGATGGAGAGGAATGATGAGGTTATGATGATCATGAATTAGTGTATAGATTATATGAATGTGTTCGACTGCGATGCTCCTTGTGTTTATGTCAGTGTCGTGGTAATGAAAATGCTCGCTCGCTCGCTCGCTGATGGTGAATGCCTCCCATATGATGCCTGACTGCAACACTCCACAGCTCATTTCCCCATTCCTCATTTCATTCGTCGTATCCTTCATCTCACATTTCTCATAGCTCGTTTATCCTGTAATCTTCTGTTGACAGACATGACAGTCTATCGCCAATATGTCCTTGGTGAATTATATGTCCTCGGTGGATTCTCCCCCCTTCTCGGGTTAGGAATAGGAATTGCCCTATAAGTCGGAAACTTCGGTCCCCCCGGGATCTGCTCCCTCTGCACAACCGGCGACGGATACTGTACAGGAACAGGTCTAGCAACGGGAATGGGCACAGGCCTTACCCAGTTCTCATTCGGCATCCTCTCAGACCAACCATCCGAAGAATCCGCATAACTGCTCCGATAACTCCTTCGCTTCTTTGGCTGCTTCGGTCTTCGACAGCAACATACCACGATAAAAGCGAGCACGAACACTCCAACAATGGATCCGATTATCGCTCCGATCTGTGCACTGCTCAAGCCATCGCCGCTGTGTTGAGACGTCACGACGGGACGGTCCGTGGCTGGAGCCGAAGCTACGCCTAGCGTGACTTGGGTGGTGTAAGTGGTCGTGGGGAGGGAAACAGTCTGAGTTATAACCTGCACATCTTGGCGGGCATTTATGTGGGGAACGTCCATACTGAAGAAGCAAAAGACAAAAAGTGAAGTTATTCACAGACGAAAAGTGCAGAAAAAAGAAAAGAGACAGAATCGGGGGCCATGACACCCTTTTTGAAACATCCGTCCCGTCCCACAGAAGAGGCAACCATCATGAGCATCTGCTGATACACTTTTGTTTCACTGTACCAACAACAGCCCTACGACTCTTGCTTTTTTTTTTATCTGCAGCGGAAACTGGGTTAGGACGCGGGCTTCGATGTAACTGTATCTAGGTCAGTTGGTCGACGGTTGACCAATGGCAAGTGAGGTTTTGGGATGAGGGGGTGTGGTGATGCAGGCTGGGCTAGGCTGCCATAGATGACTGCAGCCAAACTTTTGCTTGCCTTTCTGTTGGTCTTGTACTTTGGTTCGCATTTTTTTGGTTCCGGCAGGCAAAGTGCTTGTTGTGACTGTTCGGACAAGATGTATGTCATTGTGGTTTGAGACTAGCTCCAGAAAGATGAACTGTTATTTGTTGCTAAAACTTTGGCTTCATGCATGTTACTTGTATGAGTAAGGACTTATTCCACTTAGTTTTGATGCGTTGATAACATGTCGCTTTGATGCAGGTATTGACCTCGCAATGCTCTCCGTATTAGTGATCATATCTACCGGGAATATTACCACCGAAGTGCACCCATGATGGCTTCCTGGATTATTACTCGAAGGCTCTGTCAGATAAGATGCATCAATCTTGTTTTGTAGTAACAACGCCTTGATTGAACTGTGTTCTTCTGCACTCGTCACGCCATAGGTCAACCAAGATCCCTCTTCTCGCGCTGCGGCACATCGTATCAATGTATTTTGAGGAGGGAACAAAGATCAGGGGATCAGATTAGCGAGTTCGATGACTTGTATTTTATGATAGGCTACAGATGACAGGACCTGAGCCACAAGGTTGCATGCGACATCTCAGCCGAGCGTCCCGTCCTTGATGTGCACCAGTTGGACATAAGCAGAGTCCATTCATGTCTTCTTTGACAGAGTGATCACGTAAAAGCCACATGCTGGTCTTCCGAGTATCTTATATAGGCGCTCCTCGGCGATGTCCACAGTCCAACCAGCTACATGCAGCTCAGGTGGCCACTCCGCTTCCATCGAATAGATGAATTCTTCCGGTCCGAACTGTGGTTTGTAAAGACCTTGTGGATCCTTATCACTAAAGCACGAAGCAGCAGCATCATCATCATCAGCAGCAGCAGCCGCAACATCTGAATCTGAATCCCAGCCATATGGATACCACATATCGTGACCAGTACTCAATCTCTCTATCCGAATCTCGCGGAGATTAGGCATACGGTCGAGAAGCAGATTGTAAACGCCCTGGTTATACAGCTCACGTTCAGATCCGACCCAATCCTCTGTCTTCCAGATTCCACTGCAATACAGATGAAGAGTCTCAATCGATTCCGGGAGAACCTCACTCAATCGTGCAAGTGGCTCAATCTCGCCGATTAAGGCCTCCTTACTAACTCCGAGGTGTTTGAGGGATCTGAGTTCCTGGAGGGAACCAATCATTCCCTCGCCTGGGCCGCGACCTCGATAAGTGGTGCTGTAGCTTTCAAAAAAGAAGGTGTACAAGTCGAATTCTTCGAGATTCTGACCGTGTTTTCGAAGAACATCCCCAAACTCATCAAAGTTGAGGATACACTCTTGTTCTTCATCGTAGCCCTCGTCATCGTTAACGTTAACTATCAACTGCCGTTCCTCGTCGGGTAACCTAATCGAGATCCCCTTGAGCTTCGGACAGCGAGTGAGAATGGTCTCTAGTCCTTCGGCATCGACGTATGATTCCACGAGGTCGAAATACTCCAGGTTGTAGTTCTTGTGCTCAGGCCACACAAAGTGGGTGAGTTCATCGCCATACCAGGCTATGCCAAGCGTTCGAAGTGTTTTGAGCCTAGAGTTGAGAAGTAGAGGCTCGATATCCCACGGAACCTCGATGGCCGTTGGACTTTCTACCGCCCTAAGGCGAATTTCGGCGAGGTTTGCAAAGCGATAGTTTGTAAATGTACCCTTGGAACTGCCCTTCTGTTGGTACTCTTCCATGCTTAACTCTTTCTCGTAGTCTACCACGTAAGGATCCTTATCAGAAAAGCCATACTCACCCTTTATAGTTCGTTCAAGCCAGCCTAGGGGCCTCCCTGCATCCGGGCTTGCACTCAACAGCCAAGGTAGTGTCTTTGTCCTGTCACCTATAGTGCAGTCGACGACCTGCACATGAGGCATATATGCTAGGATAAGAGCAGCAAAGCCAGAATCGGCAAGATGTCTCTTCATCATACGTTTGAGGGCATGCGGGATGTCCAGCTTATCCATTGCTGATCGAACGAGTGCTTTAGTTGCATTTTTGCCCAATATCTCCACCTGCTCTGAGAACTTGATACAATCGGTCAGAGAGACGGCGCGAACTTGCTCTGCGAGCTGCGGATTCTCGACGAATGTTCTGAGAAGGAGAGTGCTAATGTTCTTTGCGCGTCTGCGACCTTCAATGACGATAGTACGGTACAGCAAAGGTTGTGCGATGCGTCGGAATTGGCGGCAGACCAGGCAGAGGTTGCCGAGTGCGGCTGATCCTTGATGATCTAGCCGAGCTCCATACAACTGCCATTTATCTAGAGGCATTTGGTCCTCTAGTTCGGCAAATATTTTATGCAAAATTTCATCGGGAAGAGCCTCCATGGTGAGTAAGCAAAACGGGGAGTAATTTGTTCTGTATTGTCGTTATCACCAGTGAAGGGAAAGAAGACCATTGACGTGTCGTGTTCGTCGGTCAAAGCGTGACTTCACACAGTTAGCGTATATCTTTAACATCTCGCTACCCCTGTAAAGCAGTGATACCCTAGAACTAGAAGTATCACTTTGAGGTTTAAAGACAATGATTATCAAGTTCATAATAATGCCATAGACATGTGGATGTCGTTGTCACCATGCTATTTGTAACTCACACATTCTTGTACAGCAGAGTAAGAAAAGAAAAAAGTTTCATTTTCAAGAGACACACCACATAATACATAATTGAATGAACATAATAGACCTTCTCTAAGTCGCCATCCCAGAGTTATCTGGGGTTTCTAAATTGCCTCCGAGCAGTTTGTTCACCCCATCACACTTACACCTGAACAACTCAGCCAAGCTATCTCTGACCTCCATCCGAAGGAGATCCTCGATTTCCATCTTATCTTTCAACTCATTGCCCAGCATGTAGCATCTCACGATAAGTTGCCAGCAATAATCGAGATAGTGGTCCAATTCCTGCTTACATTGAGGATGCAGAGGTTTTCCAGCCAGCGGTAGACTTCCTCTCGGGGTATAGTCTGCATATTCCAGAATGCAATCTGATATCTCAACTGGAAGTCCTTTCTGACATAGTATCCATCTGACGTGTGTGACATCCGATGGATTGATTTGATGGCCGACTGGTGTTTCAAAGTTGAGGAATTCTTCGTAGGACATGAGACCGTATGGGTAGAACGCCAACGTATAGGCATAATAGCCATTGGGATCTTTAGCCGAGCGCTCAATAGACTCATCCTCAGCCTTGAGGCCAACCCCATCATCAGCGGCATCGTCGTCATGGAACCAAAAACAAAAACCATGCCTTTCCAACCTCATGAAATGCTTCCAGCGTGGGACATCAAATGGTTTCGGATTCCACCTAAACTGTCCCTTTTTTATACCGAAGAAGTCCCAATGGGGGTACATCGCAACGTCACCAAGAGATCCGGTCTTTGTACAAGATCGGATCGCCAGCTGATATGCCTTGATATTACGGTAGTCGTCGACAGGTACACCATCCTCGTCCCAAGATTCAGGGAAGAAATGCAAAAGGTTGAGTATGATATACATCTTGATGGCGTACTTGCATATCCTGTCCCACCCAAGAAGTCGCGGCATACAGTCACATTCGGTCTCCTGCCACCAGTCTGAGAGACGAGAGCCTTCATAGGCACAAGATCGAAGTACTGCATCCATTTCTCCGTGGAGCACTAAAGTCTTGACGATGTCAAGATTGCGATATGCTTCCTCGTTGTATTTTTCAAATTCATAACAGTCGCTCTCAATCTTGTCTCGTTGAAATGCGGCCATCTTGCGTTCTTTGAAAGGCAACGCACATCCGCAAGTGTCGGATTCATTCGTGTGTGTACATAATCCCCTTAGACAAGGCTGATGAAAGTTTTCGAAATTCTCGTCTTTATTGGGCGAGGGCTTCTCAGGATGCCAACGACGAACTGTTGATGTGATTCTCGCGGCGACTTCATCTGATATAATAACCTCATCCTCATTGGGAACACAATATTTCTGAGGATACTGTTTTCTTTGGCGAATAGATTCATCGCTCACACTTCGCATAAAGGCATCGAGGAAGTTGGCGAGTTTTGTTCTGCTGTCTGGGTGCGCAAGCACGTGAAGATTGTAGGCGCCATGTTGACAAGTATTGGTGTATTTCAGTTGGAACACTGAAGCAAGGTCTTTACAGGGGAGTTGGTTTTCTTGGTAAGCCATTGGACTTGTGGAATTTCACATCAACAGCGGTCATGAGCGATGAGGACAAGAATTTGTATTTTGACCTACATCTGTTGTGGAGCAATGGGTTGAGTCACTACGCCGAACCAACATGCTGTGCCACAAAATATTAGAAGGCACGGAAGAATTGATTTCTTGTTCATCTGAAAAACATGTGATGTGCAGTTGACGGAGACAGCCGAGTAGCCCAGTGATGGCATCCTCTACTGAAAGTGGCGAGAAATTATAATGTCAAGTTTCGTTGTAGAACATGGTTTCTAGTATGTTGACCTGAAAGCAGACTAGCTTGAGCTGACCTCTATGCAGTTTTCAGCCTTTCGCAAGCAGAGGAAAAGAAAGCACTGTATCGAAACTCAGGATACAGAGCTCGAGCAAATCCTACCAAAGATAAACTGGCTGGCTGGCATGGAGCTCAGGCCGATGGGGATCTCGATAATGCATCGAACGACGAGAGGCAATAACAATCAAACAGCTGTTTATGCCTATAATGTTACCAAAACGCCATTGAACCTGGAGAGAAGCAGCGTCTAGACTTAGACTGTCCTCTTCTTTAACGGCACGACTTCCAACACAATGATGTGAAACCCGATTGAGCCATCGATTTACTACCAAGAATCTGAGTCTATCCCTATTACGAAAGTGTTCTCTCTGATTCGAAGCTCTATGCTAAGAATATTTCCTTCCAAGACGGACCAGGAGCTAGACTAAACTCAACAGCACCTTGGTGAAGCAGACCAAAACCTCGCCTTTCCGCTATTCCACCATGCCACTCCAAGATCATGATATTATAATACTTCCATTGACCTTCTGCTAGAGCGTATGGGTCATGCCACTCCACCCACGGGTAACCTATAAATGGATTCAGGTGTGCCTCGGATAGAAGGATTATCTCAAAGGAACCATGCGATTCAAAAAACCCCGTTTCTTCAAAGCCATCTAGAAAAACAAAACCGCATCTCTTGCAGTTTGAATCTTCAAGGAAACCTGTGCCCTTGAAAACATCAATGTCAAATAATCTGTAAAATAGCGAAAGGGTCCAGAACTGAAGAATGGGGTAGGATGGCACTTCGCGAGAGAAGGAAATCTGCTCGGTCGGCATGGTTCGGCTTGTGCCTAGTTGTCTGGGGACGTATCGACCATCGGAGAAAGGGCATCTTTGACGATATCCCACGTACTCCATATTTTTCAAAGGGAATGATGGGTTTGCATCCGGATCCCAGACAAGACTGGTGATACCAGAAGGCTTCCGCTCATACCAGATGATCCATGTCCGGTCCCTGAGCCACTCATTGAGGTCTATGTCACCAGGACCATCGAAGCTGATAGAACCGCGCCAGCCTGTCCACGAATAACTTGGAAATGCGGAGCGCCGGTAAAGAAAGGTAGACCATGGGCGGAAGGTTATAAACAAATCGAGCATGGCTGTTGGAAGCCCCTGGAAGAAGGTGCACTTCATTAGCTCTGCAATTCGCCTGATAATCCCAGCCATGGCCCGCGACGTATCGTTCTGGTTTGTTAAGGCCCTTTTGGTGTAGTGACGGAGCATGTTCCGTAACATTGACATTGGATGCATCGAGAGGACAGGAAACGGAAGCGTAGGTTCCACTGACACTTCAAGAGAGGTTTGGGATAGGTTGTCTACTAAGTGCTCGGCATGCTCTGCTGCACGGCAACGATAGAAGACCTTGTTGCCAACGAAGTAGAGAACTCGGTGAGATAGGACTTGTTCTTGAAAACTATATCGAATCAGAGTCATTAATCTTAATTAGACAGGAGACTTACGTCCATGCTCTGGAGTGATAGACTGAGCGTTCAAGCAATCCGTCTAGCCCCGTTACAATTCCCATCTCAACGCGGGGCACAATCTCAAAAGTGTTGTGGGAGCCATCCCTTGTTCCTCCCTGGAGACCAGGGAGTCGCGCGTTAGCATCATGGCCACAGGCTGCGACAACTGTTAACCAAGCTCTCTCGTAAACAAGATCCATAACATTGACGCCTAGCTCCAAGTCCTCAGTGTCATTCTGCAGCAGGCAAAGCGCGTCAACCCATAGATATCGGCAGTCAAGGCGACTCGCCAAATCTATAGCGTCATTTATTGTGTTTGGCAGCATCACAGAGACTTTCCTCAGGGAGCCCCGCATCAGGAGTGCGGTTCGATTGGTCTTGGTGAGCCGAAAGTTTGAGACGCCCCCCCATACATAGCTCAGAGCGATATATTTCTCGAGGCTTGTCCTTTCTACGATACAGCTGTTCTCGATATCGATTAAGCGGAGGACACGGAGACCAGGATATGCCTCGGCAAACGGTATGCTTGTCGGCATCGCACATTCCGAGCGATGGAGCTGCTCGCAAGCTGAGATCCAGCGTGAGATCCTAGGAATTTCCACCACGGGGCCCGTCCACGGCTCAAGAAAGAATCTAGAGGTAGGATCAGGGTGGTCAAGTGTCTCCATGCCTGAACTGAAGCCAATACAGGTCCCAGTTTGAGCAAGATCGGCCACCAAAGCCTGGCGCCCGACGGGTCCCAATTTCCAACGAAGCTTGATCTCAAATGGGAACGAAGCATCGGTGAGGCCTGGGATCAAGTGAGATATAGCAAGGCGACACAATGGGCATGAACTGTTCTTGATCCAATCACTATTCCCAAGGGACCATCTCGGGCCATTCTGCACACGCGCTGATTCCGCATCCAGCGCCTTTGGGTCAAGAGGGATCTGCGAGCAGTATTCGCACAATGGGGCCAGCGACGACATATTCGAGATTGATTTTAAACAGGAGCCAAAAGTTTGGTTTATTACTATACCAGCGGATATCAATCTGACCCCAAAATTATGGCATTTATGCAGCTCATCATGTGACTAGGTGATCAAAGATCACTGTGATTAGGCAGAGTACGCCACATAAAATACAAAATTATCACTCCGCACAGCCTTGTCACTATACACTTGCAAGGTAGTCTAGATACGGTTCGAGATTGGGTCTATGCAGATGATTACAGGCAAGGCGTGTATCTACCTAATGTAGGGGAGGAGAAAAAACCCAGAATCTTAATCCCAAGTAATAGTAATATTTAGGTAACTTAGCATAAGTTTAGGATAAGCTTAGTATAGACTTAGGATACCTTTTACTAAGTTTATTTTAAACACTCTATATTAAGGTCCGGTGTTTTCTTGCCCCCCAAGGCTAATGTAGCTCTCTTCTCGGCAGAATTCGTGTATTAACAGCTGTCCGCATTCTTCTTCCTTGTAACCCTTTAGTTCCCGATATCTTAACTGGAACAAGGCGATCATAAATTTCCCTCGGGATCAAGCTCATCCAGTTATAGTCATAGACAAGCAAGATAATCTTGACTCGTGTTTGTGATCCTTTGTGTAGTTTCTTGTTACTCAGGTCTTCCAACATTTCGTTCAGTTGGCAGATCAAGTTGACTTGGCCAGATCCTTTCAAACCAGATGTCACTGTTGCAAGGTCAACGATGACATAAATTTGGCCTCCCAAGTCTTGCATGATAAGTTTCAAGAGTCTGAGCCAGTCTTGGCTAGTTTTAGCTTCCTCGAGCTGTGAGTGTCTCAATGACATCTGCTTCTCTGTGGTAACTGTTCCCTCAATTTGTAGTGCTTGGTAAGTTAGATATCTCACCAAATCGGCAGGACTCAACATTGCATTGGTGCTCGTCTTGGTTGCGCTACCCAATACCCAAATAGCTGGTATGTTCATCATGGTGACTGCTTGGATGATATCTATGGCGAAATCCTGGATTGCCCAACGGGTCGTGAAGCTGCCTCTGATGATTGCGAGAGAGGAATGTGGGCAAGAGGACCATCTTGCGAGTTTTGGGGACAACCAGAACTCGTTGGTAGATACCGTAGCTCCTCTTCCCGAGGCCCGCCGATTCCGAAGAAATAGGTGGTGTTTATATAAGGACTTGGGATCTTCGAGGCTCTGGGAGACGGTTGCTAATGCTTGTGATAACTGTAGAGAAGAGAGCTTTTGGTTCGTATCGAGTTGTGCACTCGTCTGGATGGAATGAAAGGCTTTAAACATGTTAGTGATGATAAGAGTTTTTGTCAAAGCGGTGCTTACTCTCTATCTTTGTTAACAAGTCGTTGATTGTCAAACCGGAAGCTTCTAGCCATTGCATGATCAAGTCGAGTTTCCTATCATGATCTCGGCTCGAGATTTCCAATCTTGAGATAGCGCAATTGAGGCCATCTATCTGTGCTTGCCTAGTCTTCTCACTGGTTTGTAAACTCAAGATTATCTCGTTGAGCTTTGATGACTGTGTGTTATGCATAACTCGAAGCTCAGTCTGCGATCCCACAGTTGCAATTTCGTTGATGTTGTCCGTGCAAGTCTCTATCCTCTGCAAGAGATCGCTGTAGCGCAACTCATGTGGCCTTGTGAAGCTATGGTAAATGTGCTTGAACTTGGACTCATTGCACCATGAGTGAGCTATCAGTAGAAACTCCATGATGCAAGAGTAGAGGCTTTCGATGGCTAGTTTCATGTTCTTGGTTGGATATAGGGCGGATAGGTGTTCGATGCGTGGAAGACGCTGTGCGACCTCAAAGAGTGATTTTGATAACAATTTGAGCGTCTCACCGTGGTTGACCACGCTCTAGTTTACAATAGTGAGATATCAAGGTTCAGCAAGAAGGTGAAGCCAACTTACGATAAACATCACCTTCATCAGTCCCCAGGCCAAGGAGACGTATTCAGGATGATGCTGAACAAAGACATCGAGTACTTGGCCATAATAGCATATTGATTCAGAGGCCTTCAATAACCATTTACGTGTTTTGGAAGCTTCGCTCTTGGCTTCGTACTTTGCGAAAGCATCGTTGACTGCCTTTTCAACGTCTTGCAATGATGACTTCTTCCCCAAAAGAGCCTTCTCGTCACTACTTAACGAGTTGCTCTGTTCAAAGTGTTTCTTAACCGATTTGAAGGCCTCTTGCGCTATATCCGCTTTATCTGACAGAGTAAGCTTGTATGAAGAGTTTCATTGGCTAGTGATTGCTTACTCGCATCATCGCCCTTGTACCATGACTGAAAGACTTGGTCAACGGACATTGCAGTAGATGATATTGGGATGTATCCTGATAGTGAACGAATGCCTTTTTCGAAGGATATTTGACTCGAGTCTTGGAGGCCAACAACGGAACAAGAGAGGAGGCGCTGAAGGCTGAGCAATCACGAGGCATAATCAAGATGACACCCTGCAGCTTCATGCATACACCCTTGTCAGGCGCTTTTGCGGCTGAGCTTCAACTTTCTCAGCCTGATTTATTCTCACCTCAAGACCTCCTCATTTCATCCCACAATCACTATATCTCGAAACACATAGCAAATCATGGACTCACCAACAAGGAGCGTATCGCCCCGCCCCAAGAACAAGAAGGACAAGAACGAGGATAAGGATGATAGTGAAGAGGAAGACATTCACCACCAGCTCAGCCGACTTCTGAGAAGAGAAGGGGCGTTGTTTGCGAGACCCTCAATGTTGGCGCTACCTCGTAGACCTCGACCTGCGCCTTCAAATACTCGGATAAGAAATCCTCAAAAGGCTCCCAAAGGAAGAATACCTCCGCCTCCTCCTCCCATGGTCATTACCAGGACTCCCCACAATCGAATGTACATGCCGCCACCTCCTCCACGTCCTCCCATTGATGAATGGACAAGTCCCAACCCTCCTCCTCCTCCACCTCCCCAGCCTTATCCCCAGGATTTTCAACCGCCTCCACTGTCACCTAAGCCCCCTGCTATCAAGCCCGCTCAGACACATTACACCATCTCTGAAGATGCCATAGGAGCTAGTAATAGAGACAAGCTTTCAGCGATAGACAATGGACCTATCGTACCAAATGGCATCAATGGCCTCAACAACTTCGCACCAAACAAACCCCCAGGTCCTGTACCAGTCCCAGTCCAAGTCCCAGTCGCAAGCCCACTCTCAAGCCCACTCCCAGGCCGTTTCCCAGACTCAGTCGCACCCCAAAGCTTTCCCCCAGCTCACTACACAACAACTCGGAGCTATCGTATTCCAACCTTTACTAAGACCAACAAAGATCAAAGAGAATCACGAAAAAAGCCTATAGGTTCTAGCACTGAGCTTTCAGGGACCGCGGGGCCTCAACTCCAACCTGAACCATCAACTATCGGAAAGACAACCGGGGCAGATGGACTGTCTCACATACAGGAGGAGGAATCTCATGACTTTTCCCACGTTAATGAAGAGGATATTTCTTCCCATCAGATTCTTGTCGAAGAGAACACATTACAGGCATTAATACAACGCGTTGAGGAGCTGGAGGAAGAAAACACCACCCTGCGAGAAGATGCAGACAACGCCTCGACTATTCCCACGGACTTGCCTGCTAAAGTTCAGCTCTTCTATTGTCTAGGGAGAATCGAGCTCGATGACGACAGTGTCGACGAAAGAAGTCGGACAGCCTATCTTTCTCCTCCCGAGTGGGTAGTATTTGGCGACGACGTTGACCTCAGGGGTCGATTCCCAATCACAGATCCTGGTGACTACGCTGAAGAACAAGGCGCATCACTGATCGTTTATAAGTATTACTCAGTGGGCTATCAATATGACGCGGTAAATGCAGCCAAGAGAGCAAAGCAACCACTCCCCGAACCAGAACCGGCTAGTCAGGATGTCGTTCTGGTGACGGAAGAAATGGTTGAGGCAGTTGAAGCTTTATTTGAGCTCTTCCCTTCGATGAGCGACGACTTTCCGTCTGTTTATGAGATGGGCAGTTTACAAGACCCTCATCTCTGGTGGTATCACTGCCGAACGAGCTTCAAGATGGAGGCACTATCAGAACGGCACGCCCAATTGGTTGGACTACTCGTTGAATGGATCGAAAGCAACTTTGCACCTCTTTATGACCAAATCGACGATCAATTCAAGAGGGGAAAGGTCTCGAGCGACTCCATTGAGTTCTTAATACGCCCTGGGGATACTCTTGTCGCAACCAAGAATGGCAGATACAGTGGACGCGTTGCCACCACTCGACCGGCCACTCACAAGCAGAAGAAGAAATCTGATGACGCAGATAAAGACCAAGAGAAACAGGGAACACACAAGTGGATAGTGGAGATACGTTCTTACGGATACGCAGGAAAGTTCTTTGCAGTTGATAAGGAGCTTTTCATAGACTTTCCACCAAAGTACAGAGGTGGGGAGATCAGCATCACGGATCTCAACGTTATACCGTTGTCTTATGCAAAGCCAAAGGTAAAGGAGATATTACGACAACGAGGCAAGAGGTTCTGGAAGTTGCGTGAGAAAACTCTCATCTCATATGAAGGCAGTGATTCCGATAGGATACAAGCGGTAAGTCGGCCGCACTAAAGCTGACGGATTGTACTGAAACCAATAGGGACAACGGTTTATGGTGGACTTTGACACCTATAAAGAACTCCATCCAGGAAGCAGCTACATGGGACAAGCAGGTTATATATCAGGTCGAAAACCGAACTTGCCAAAGGATGGAAGCGAACCCGAAGAGCCAGAGATTTACCTGTTCCCTAAATTGATCCCGGGATTCGACTTGCGGCGTAAGAAATGGGGTAAGCATCTCGGGAAAATTCACCAGACTTGATATACTCATGGATATTCAGTTGATCTTGAGGTCGATCGAATTCGAGACGTCAGTTGGAATAAAGAGGCTTTTAAAAGCCTGGTCGCAGACGAGGCTATGAAGGAGCTTGTATTAGCTCTAGTAACCAACCAGCTCGACGCCGAGAAAAACACAGATCTTATCGAAAGCAAAGGTAGCGGTCTCATCATGCTCCTGCACGGGTCGCCAGGAACAGGCAAGACATTTACAGCAGAGTCTGTGGCTGAAATCGCGAAGAAGCCTTTGTATCCTGTTACGTGCGGCGATATTGGCACTGAGCCTGCAGACGTGGAGAAGTATCTCGAATCTGTGTTCCATCTAGGCAAGGTCTGGGACTGTGTTGTCCTTCTTGACGAAGCAGAAGTCTTTCTTGAACAGCGCACTTTGCGGGATTTGAAGAGGAATGCGCTAGTGTCTGTATTCCTTCGAGCTTTGGAGTACTATGAGGGAATCCTCATCTTGACGACGAATCGCGTGGGGACATTTGACGAGGCTTTCAAGTCGCGTATCCAGCTGGCTCTACGGTACGAGAAGTTGAAAGATTACCAGCGATTGCAAATCTGGAAGAACTTCCTGGCGAGGCTAAAGAGTCTAGGTGAGGAGGGAAGTATCGACTTCGATGATATCGAATTGCATCTAGAAGAGCTGGCGAACAAGTATCCTATGAATGGACGACAAATTCGTAATTCAATCACAACGGGGCGACAGTTGGCCAAGTATAAGAAAAAGAAGATGACGTTTTCGCATTTGAAGAGGGCGATTGATGTTGCGGATAAGTTTGATAGGTATTTGGCTGATGTTCAGGAGGGTGATATGGAAGAGTTTAGTGGGAGGGGGGAGAGTGGGCGGTATACGCCGGAGTATCTTGCGAGGGCTGATCAAATTCGATGAGCGCACATAGGGAGTCACTTTGATATAGACAGGTCATTTGGAACGCTTTTGGAATGGGACGTCACTGCCGTCGTGGGAAGTAGAGACGACCATGAACCCCTTACACGAACAAGTCGCTCAGAAACCAGGCGTCTAAGGACACCGTTATCCTCGACGAGTCTACTGTATTCACATGAATTCTCAGAAACAAGGCAGATTCTGGCCACAAGGGTGACATTACGATTGATGGTAACTAGAAGTATATACAAGATGACAGGGACGGTGCCCCTTGAAAATACGAGAAACGATTTAACGCCAAAACTTCCCTCTTACTTGTGAATGCCGTCGGACTCTGGTGGTCCCTTGTACACATGTCTAGCATGCACAACATACCAAACCGCCGACATGGCCATGAAGCCAAAGAACACAACGACGGCGTAGTTCATCGTGACAGCATTGACAGGGATAGCAACAGGCATACAGAACAAAATCATCTCAAAGCAAATCCAGGCCAGAGCGAAGAGGTTGATGACCCAACCAATCTGCTTGCCAAAAGTCCAGGGCGCCGTGTTGACTCCAGCTCGATTAGTGAGCATGGATAGTAAAATCGGAATACCATATGAGCTAGCGAGACCAATGACACCCACGGCGATAAAAGCGTTGAAGGCAGAGCTCGAGCCGAGGTAGATGAGACCCAGAAGCATCTCGATGATAGTCGTGAGGAGGAGAGCCATGATGGGTGTTCCATGTCGCTCGCTGACTTTTGACCAGACTCGAGAGAGGGGGATGGCTTCGTCGCGTGCGAAAGCCCATGTTGTTCGTGAGGCGGCGACTGTGATGGAGATGGAGCAGAATAGGGTGATGATGAGGACCAGGGCCGTAAGGGCGATTCCGCCGGCTTGGTTGCCCATGACTTGGTAGAAGATCATGGGGAGGACTTGGCCTAGTGGTGCGGCAAGGAGTTCCTCCAGAGGGGGTAGGGTTGCGCAGATGGGGATGATCTGGGCATTGTTAGTGAATTGATGTGAGGGGAGATTAAGTGTATCTTACGAAAAACAAGCCTGCAATGCCGCCGACGGGGACGCAGAGCGCGAGAGCTCTTGGGAGCTTGATTGTAACATCGCCGCATTCTTCAGCCATGGAAGTAATCATGCCAATTGCGGAAAACGTGTAAGCTGATGGCAAAGCCCCGATCCAGAAGCCAAAATTTCCCCAGCCTGATAAGTTGGGATCAAAATTGCCCTTGGCAAGTTAGTAAACACCTAACTCATCGGGGACTTCCGTACTTACGAGCGTGTAGCTTGCCGAATGTCTGCCCCTATCTGCCTTGGTTGACAGACAAACACAAACAATGAAGATTGTAATAGCAGTAAAAGCTGCACAGAACGTATCCACGGTAGGAAGGAATTTGTTTCCAAACGCGACGATGAAAAAGGTAAACACACAAAGACCGTAGAAGATCAACACAAGCTTCCACGGCTGCCAATCGTAATCGGGCAAAAAGATACTAATACCTCCAGCAAGAAGCGAGGCAAAGCCAAAGTTGACGGATAAAGTGATAGTCCAATTTCCAACAAGCCATGTCCAGCCGGTGATGAACGACAGGACAGTTCTGTACTTCGGCGACGCGATCTGGAAAGACCAGTAATAGGGACCAGCGGATGTAGGCCATCGAGCAGCGAGTTCGCCTAGTGATATGGCGATGCACTCGTCGAGAAGACAGACGATGATCCAGCCGAGAAACATGGTTAGTTGACCACCGCCGTAAACGGAGTTGATGAGCGGTGCGCCGAAGCCATAGGGGATCTATCACAAGTTAGCAATTGAGACAGCGTAAAGGGGCAGTGGTGGACTTACAGCGGCAATTGCTAATGATTGGAAAAGAAGCGTAAACATTGATCGGTTACGCTTGAGTTCAGGCTTGTACCCAAGGGCCGTCAAGTCCGCAGCATCGCCAGCGTCGCCAACAGCGTGATCGTAATTCTTTGGCTGCTCATGATCACTCCCCTTTTCTGAAACCACACCTTTCTCTGCGTTACTCATATCGACGATAACAATAAGAAACAATTAGATATGATAGACCAGGCAGAATTGATGTTGAAGCTTGACGTTGACATAAAACGTGCGGCGGTAGCATTGTATTATAAACCACACACACACTCACACACCCTTATCAAGAAATTAAACCTTCAGTGACGCCTACTACACCGTGATATCACGAGCATCCCCCCCCCCTTCCCCAGATTCCAATTCTAGCCGGGACATTTTTGCCTAGAATGTGTTAGTGCAGTGTAGCTATCACGGGCGCTGGTTTTACCCCGCGCGCAGACCAATCCACTGGGTTTTCTGCACGGTAACTCAGCCCTGATAAGGAATGGTCCGTGTTTGGTGACAAGATAAGAAATCACGGTGTTAACCCTGCGAGGAGTGGTTTGTCTCTGATGGTGGGCGCAGCTGAAGGGAATGTGGCTGCCAAGACGGGAAGTTCGATTGACCATCACAGGGATCTTGGATGATGTGCCGAGCATGATATGATGAGATGATGAGTCTAGGAATAAGGGAGACTTGTATTAGACTGGCTGGACCGGCTAGTGATGGGGGTGCCAAAATAAACTCATCAAAAGCTATCCTAAGCTTAGACTATTTTACCTAAGTCTTTTTGTCATTTAGGATCGAGGACTGGGCATCGAATTGGTATCAAACTAAGCAATTAAACATAGAGCTACGTTTGGCCTCAAATCTAACCAAATACAGTCTCGTACTTTAAATCATCCATCACATCAAGCCAATGAACTGACCCCGGCACTGTTTCACAATCATAATACGACCACACGGCCTGCAGCAACTCCCGCAGCACAACGATAGGCCCAGCAGCTGGACCATTGCCAAACCCTTTCAGTCTCTCGACGATGAACTCGCGCGCCAAGTTGACGTCTGTGAAATGGTTCTGGTTAGTTTCCTCACTCAGCTCGGTGGTGGTGGCGTCTAGGATCTCTAATTGCGGTGGCTTTTCCTCAGCGCAGACCGTCTTACACCGCAATCCTGAGCCGACTCCGAGACACAGCAAGGGTTGCAGACATCGGATCGACGAGGCAGGGATGTTGGATAACAGGCCTGTGATGTGAAGCGCGAGTGACGTGGGCCATGTCACTTGTGTTACACTCCCATTTATCCTCTCGGGAAGTCTTCTCGACACAAGATCTGGAAATGTTTGGTAAAGCTGTAGTAATGAACAGAGTCGAAAGACTTCTGCTGCGTGGTGTAAATCGAGGTTAATCTGGCCCTTGTTCGTATAAGTATCTGCCGCGTCGCTGATGAGCTTCGGCACTTGCACAGACAAGAGCGTCTCTTCGAGGACTTGCGCTTCGTTAATGTCGATCATTGTCTGCCACATAACCTCATACGTCGGCGCAGTGCAGTTCCGCCAGGTATCCCGCGATCTGCGACACAGCGACATTGACTTTCCGAACAAAGCAATTATTTTGGGCGGAACACCAGTCCAGGGATGAAGAACAAAGTCATACGGCGGATACGTCGCTGGCGTCCATTCTGTGAGCGTGCTGATGTCGTCTTTGGTGCTTGTCACGATACTGCGGACGGATTCCTCGTAGATAAGACATTCTTTGAAGAAGCCGACTAAGCTTTGGTCTTGTTTTGAGAGGTGCTCGGATCGCATTTCGAGTAGGGCTAGTATTACGCGCACGTGTCGTAGATATTGTAGACCAAGTTGTTTGTGGTCCATCCAGCAAAGCGATGAGCTGAGACAGAAGAGTGATATGATAAGCGCGTGAGGTATTGTGGTAACACTATTCGGCGATGCGAAGAGATCTTTTAGCTCTTGAATTATAGCTTCGGTCGCTATTCGTGGTGCCGATGCAGCAATTTCTTGGATCTGAGGTTGTCGTCGTGTGAGAGAAGCAGCAGCCATGCTCTGAAGCGAGTAGAACAATGGTCTTGAGGAGCCCCAGAGGGAGGACCCCAACCGCCGGAAGGGATTGGCAGGGGAGTCGTATGCTGCCCATGAGCCGCAGACAGATTTGAACCAGAGCTCGATTAAGAATGTTGACGGTTCAGAAATGGTTGTTGGAGTATTCGTTGTTTTATAGCATGATGAGCGCCGCCTGTAGAGAGCGATGGCTTGATCTTCGGTTTCTTCAAGGGTCTTGGGCGTTGGGTCTTGGGGGAGTAGTATGAGAGGCATGTTGTTCGAAGACGACAAATTGTCCGCGAGGTTAGGTGATGTCAATGCTGAACGCCGTCGAGACGTGTTGCATGGCTGGCCACAATTCGCAACTGCATCGGCTGTGCTCTTGATGTCCTTGTCTTCTTGACACACAAGACTTGAGTCGGAAGGCAAATATGCAGGGACTGATGCTACAGTAGCAGGACTTGAAGTTTGTTGCGAAGTGGTAGACGACCGTCTGCTCTGCGGTGGAGATACCGTCACATCAGAACCACGACGTTGAACCGACTCAGACGCAGCAAAGATGAGTTGATTGAAACCAGGAGGATCACTCGTCTTGTCTTTTCGCCGCTCATACTTGGTGGACCACTTGAGAGTTTGCTGATACCCCGGACAACTAATCCTCCTCGCAATACAATTATTACAGCTAGGCTTGCTCTCGTCACACTTGAGCTACAACACACATCACAGACGTTAGTGAGAAATAGGGTAAGCTGGCTGCTGCTCCCGGATATTCTTACCCTTTTGCTCTTGCAGGCCCTGCAGCCAGAGCGGGACTTTGCTTGACCTTTCATAATCGATTGCCATTACATGAGGGAAAAGGAGAGAGCTCCACGAGGTTTGCTACGTAAAAGAGTTAAGAGCTGTTTGACCAGCTGCTCTTGGCGTGTATCCACCCCCGGATTTCGAATCCTGGCTTGTCCCGAGGAGCCAATAGGAGGGGAACCGTTGGCGATGGAGATCGGCGTAGCTTGTGAAAATGAAGCTATACCCGAACAAGATAAAAAGTCCCTGCTGCTATCTACGGGACGGGCGGGGTTGTCTATCTCGCTGATAGGAATGCAGTGATTATGAGGACACTGAGATAGGACCTTGATAACTGATTGCTACGCGTTGAGTTGGTCATGGCGTGTCGAGATACCTTGAATGGTAAACTTAACCTCTCCCTTCTTGGCTTTACATCTGTGATAGCGACCAAACTGTCGGATATCGGATGGGCTTATCTTGGCACAACCAATTCGTAGGGCTCAACAGTCAACTAATGCAAGTTAACAGCACGTGGTAGTCTCGAGTCCCATCATTGCGCCACAAGAAGTCAAGACTAAGATCTCTGTAATCATTGGTGCCTCCGTATCTGAAAATGGTAATATTTTAGTCTTTTTGTAACAAGAAATATACATTACAATGATGACCGGTCCGTATACTCCAGTCTATTTTCAACACCCCCAATATCGTATCAATCCAAACCCACCACTCAAGAAGAATATGTAGAAGACAAATGTAGAGGTTATTTACCAGCCTCAGTGTGTACCCCGACCACCAACATCATCACCATCCTTCTCGTTAACACCCCTCACAACTTCACGCGTCTTACCCCACTTGAAGTCATCAGAGTGGAAAAGAGAATAAACCAGAATAATAATGTTCATAAAGGGCGACGTGAAGAGATGCATGACATAGCCTACAAAGTACTGCGCGCGCTCGAGGTTGTTGCGAGGCAGCCAGAAGCCAATGCAAAAAGAGTAAAGCTGTAAAAAAAAAGACGTTAGCCAAGCTTTCTTGGCGTGAGATTTGCTGCAGGGGTAGAGTCAGTGTGACTTTGACTTACATAGCGGAAGAATAATACGCAGATGAGACCGAGGAACACGGGGTCTTGCATCACTTCGCTGCCTCGTTTGGCGAAGACAATGAGGAGTTCGACAAAGGCAGCGATGATGAAGGGAGTGATTGCCCAGGTTATGACGGCGATGAGACTTTGCAGACGCTCGATGAGGATGATGCCCGGGCGGAAGATCATGACGAATTCGTTAGAGATACTACCCAACGCCCAACGCTTGCGCTGCGAGAGAAAGACTTTCCAGTCTTGGGGGACAATAGTCATGGCTTTGGCGCGGAGGGCTTGGGCGGTTTGTTTGCCGGGGAAAAGACTGAAAATGATAGAGGCGTGAATACTGTCTTCAGAGTAATTACCCATGATATGCTGTGTCATGATATCATTTGGCTTGGGGCAGTATCCAAAACGCTCGCGAAGAACGGCATCACCAAATGTAGCTTCATCAACACGAATGAGTTGACAACATCCAGGGAGACAGTTGACTTTTCCAGTGATGCGAGACTGAAACATGCGTCGAAGGCCTTGAGTTTGGGAATACTCGACAGACTGGTAAAGCGACCAGTATCCCCAATTGTGGCCGTCAAAGTCAACGCAGACATGGCCACAAACACCGACGAGTTTCGGGTTCTTGCGGATCTCCTTGATCATCTCCCAGATGCAGTATTCGTCAAACACAGTATCGGCATCCATGCCACAGAGGTAGGTGATATCATCAAGACCAGCGTTGATGAAATTGTTACCGATGTATTCAAACAGCTCATTGTTAAACATGGTGACGATGTTCTCAGAGCGTTGCTTGAAGTGATAAATAAGAGAGCGTGCGAAGCAGAGACTATCGCGTTTGCCCTGGTTGTACCGCTTTCCAACAAAGACGTACGGAATACCCTTGTAGAAGCCAGTTTGTGTCTTGACAGGCATGAATAAGCCGTCTCGAGCACGGTATCCGTTTTCAAAGGTTCGAGAGGGACCAGGCTCGAGGATATCTTGAAGAAGATAATCCTGCGTGGTCTTCTCCATACCCGGACCACGAACATTTCCATCAACAACGATGAAGATAACACGAGGATGATTATCGATATTCTTCTGCGCAATAAGCGAATCAAGAGATCTCGTCAACTCCTCATACGTCTCATTGTAACACGGTAGAAGAAGCACCATCTTCTCCGGCTCAGCAGGGATATTCTCCTCCCTCTTCCACCATCCCAAAAGGACATGCGTAATAAACCAATGCAGGATGATGCAAATGCACATAAACGCCTGCAGAACGGTGTTGGAGCTCAAGAGTACGAGGAAGAAGTAGTAAACTTGGTAGTATTTCCAACCAACGTAGATGAGAGCGCCGTTGATGGAAGCGAGACCAATGATGAGACTCCATTTTTGGAGACGTAGCATGCTCTTGGACATCTTTTTGAGCTCTTCGTCTGAGTCCCAGCGGAGCTTGGCTTCTTCTTGCATGATGGATGATGTGAAGGAGAGGTTCGATTCGTTGCCGTTGTTGGTGAGCCAGGAGGCGTGGGTTACGCTTGACATTGGGGTTTGGGCGCCTGGATGGAAGCCGCCGTTGATGCCTCGAATGACGGACTATAGCCTGTTAGGATAACCCTCAGAGTCATATGGTTTGAGTAAACTTACCGAATCTCTGGAGATTGTTCCGCTTGGTCTGAGGGGGATCTGGCCGTGGGATGTCGAAGGCCCGGGTCCACCACCATATGGCAGAGCAGGCATCTTTCCTTTGTTGAAAGACATTGGATTACCTGTCTCTGAAGAGGATGATTCCCTGGCGGAACCTGGAGGTACGAGGTTGGCCATTGCGATTGTTGGCTTATGCGTTCGATTAGGAGCTGTCCACCAAAGAGTTTAGCACATGAATAAGACAAACGCACCAAAATAACTTACAGTTCCAGAGAGTACTAATCACGAACCTGGAGCCGAGTTTGCAGAGTAAAGCAACAAGAGTAACGAGAGACAAAAGCGAGTGACAAGGTCAAAGACCCGATGAATAAACACCCTTCCAACAGAACCCAAAAGCGAGTGATGAGTCTATCTCCTATCGAACAGAAACTTACATCTAAAGTCGGGGGATATTGAAGCTATAGAAAGATCTTCCCCAGTACAAAAAGAACACTAGTCCCCAAACAACAAATAATTACCAAAGGCCTCACACTGCCGTCCAGCCTCACCGTTGGTCCTCACGAGCCTAACACGACAGCACACGAGAGAGGGGTGGCGCGGGATCTCCGCTGACCAATGCTTCTTCATCACGGGAAAACCAAGTTTTACAAAGATTGGAAAAAATAGAAAAAAAGTAATAGTCCTGAAATGGAGACCTTGCATACGGGTGAAAGTGATCAACGGGGAGACACGCACGATCCTTGGATACCAGCTCGGCCCGTGGGCTATTTTTGACATGGTATTGTCTACTGAGAAGGTGAAAACGGAATTTGCTTGGTTGGTATGCAGCCAAGGCAGCGGGAGAGGACTTGAGTTGTTGGCAATTGGGTTTGTTGTGTCACGGTGAATCTCACCCGAACCGTATGGGGCGATTATTTCGGGATGAGGCCTGTGGAATCTCGATGCGTGGATCTTTGACTTGTTGAGGTTGTTGAGATTCAGTATCAGAGTGGCCTCGACGCATTGGCATGTCACTGCAAGGAACAGGGTATGTATATCTGGTATCTCGGGTCTTTGCAGAGGGGATGAAGATCTAGAAGGCAGAATACGAGGCTCTCAGCTTGACAGGATACGTGACAGCTCAAGACTGGCATTCTAAAGCTGAGCCTGTTACTTTAAGAAGAACATACAATACGAAATGAAGACTATTGGATGAGGCATTGTTCCAACACTGAAGAGTTCCCCCGTACCAGCACTCCAAACTCATAGTATGCCTCAACACCATCCAGAACCTTCTCCCACAGTCCCCAAGACAGTACATGCAGTGATATATCAAGATCCCGCTTCAAGCTTAAACTTAAGTCCACGGCCCAACCCGAACAGACAAGGCCGGACCTGCAGTAGCCCACCCATCCACACCACCAAACAAACGCATTATACAAAAGCACCATTATATGCAGCCACACTCTTGCCAGCAAGCTCAGCACGCAATATGCAAGATTCACCGAGAAGATCTCCGCAACCCGATTGCCCAGTCCCGTCGCCCTAGTATCTACAAACATATCCCGCCCTTTCATGCACATCCCGGTCTTTCACCTACATATCCCAGTTTCTTCCCAATATCCTGCCAGTATCCCCCCGCCACTGACAAGATATCCCCCGTTGCGTAACCGCTTACGTCCAGTAGCATCCCGAGATGCTGTGTAACACTCGGGATGCGGAACCCCACGCCGATCACGCTGCGCTGGTTGGTCGTTTGCAAGTTAGGCTTATCCAATAGGAGTTGACATCCAGTATATGCAGGTCAAGGTGAGGCCGTCACGCGTTTCTTGTGGTGATACAGCGGATATAGTCCCAGACTAGCTGCATGGGTTTTCTATTTCAGGAGGCTCTGCATGTTTAAATGCACGTTTGACGTTGTGAGACATCAGACTCGTAATTTCAGCGGAGTGAAAACTTTCGCCGGGAAAAAGTTCCATGCATCTCATTTTCAGCTGAAGGCATGTAAGATAGATTAACTCAACAAGATTGATTGCAGAAACACGGTCAATCAATACCAATTAAGTCTAAATAGCAGCTAAAGAGGTCCACACGTGGACAATTAATGATCCTGGAAGGATACAAGAAAGTAAACAAGAATATCCCGACAGTCATCACTGTCTTACCCTCTCCGCAAGCCTCTCCCGTCTGAGTCACAACATTAACATCATATTGATGGATAAAATGCACCTCAGTTACACACTCCAAAGCCCCCCTGGCAACCAGCTCCGCAGTGAGCAGCACTATTGCCGCTGTGTACATGTCAGTTACATCTGGTATCTTGTTCTAGGGGGGGTACTTACCAGAACCCGTACTGAGAGCAGCAGGTCTTTTCACCGTAGTTTCCGCATGATGCCCTGACACCTGGACCACAAAGACCGTTGGTGGTGTCGTGAATGTCACTTCCGGAAGGCGTGCACGACCCAAAGTCTGCATCACAGCCTGTTCCACAGTAGCTTTCACTCGATCCACTAGATAATGTTAGCATGCTTGATATATTTACGAATAGAGCGGGAGAGGACGTACCAGTAGCCATACCAGGAACAGCAGCTTCCGAAGGCTGACCCCTGACAAGTATAGCCTGTGTTACCACCACATTGCTGATTTGGGGAAATTACAAGACCACCAGTAGCAGTAGAGGTGGCAGTGTTTGTTGTCACCGACACGTTGGTAGGAGGGACAGTTCGGGTAGGGGTAGCCGACTCTGTCGATGTGACATCTCGGCCTCGGGAAACTGTTCGGTACCAGTTCTCCCGAGGGTCACCAAGACATTCTCCGACAGTCACAAGCCTGTACCCACGATCTTGAGCAGTATCGATCATGAAAGCAGTCAAATTGTGCACAGTCTGATCATGAACATCATGTGCCAGAACAATGTACTGGTTGCTGTCTGAGTTGGACGAGACTCCAGCAGAATAGCGATCCTTAGAGATTTGGATCAAAGCAGGACTATCATTTTCGTAGTCCTTCGTGTCAATGTTCTGGTCCACAACATGGTAGCCAAGTTCGGACATCTCATCGAGACAACCAGATGGGGCGTTGCACTCGAGGTATGGCGCCCGCATGTAGGTCGGAATCCAACCAAAGAGATTTCGGAAGGCCATCTCATTGTAGATCATCTCAGATCTTCGGATAGTGCTGTTGACCTCGTTGAGATTGCGATGAGTCCAAGTGTGGCTGGCAATGTGATGGCCTGCAGAGTACATGCGTCTCATCACAGCGGGCCATGGGTTGGACGAGTCATCAATATGTCCCTTGGCCCTGTTGTTACCGGCCACAAAGAAAGTGGCATGGACATCTCTTTCATCCAAAAGATCCAAGAGGTCATTGGTGTAGTCGAGAGGGCCATCATCGAATGTCAGAGCAATCACACCGGGTGTAGTGCAAGTTGTGATGACAGAGCCTATTTCTGCTGTAAGCATCTAATAATGCATGCGGCCATTAGAGTTGATGCAAAGACATACCATACGGGACATTGCCAAGATGTGGTCGAGAAATGCCTTCCGTGCTGCTTCCACGAGGCCCGAAACTGGTCTCCGTGTCAGCTTCATGTCCGTTACTGCAGTACGAGGACTTGGACGATACAAGATCTTGTCTGTGGTTCCCAAGCTTCAGATAGCACTTACAAAGTATCACACGAATCGCTGTACTCGAGCTGGCAAGCAGAACCACCACAAAAGTCTCCGGTTGTTCCGCAAAAGCCACTCTCTGAGCAGCAGGATCCGGGATTGCACGAACCAATCCCAAGACCACACTCGGCACGTTTCCTCAACTTCGAATTGCGCAATGACAAAAGATCATCAGCTGCAAAGACTGGTCCAGACAGAGCAGTCCCTGCATGGAGCAGCAGGGAAGCAAGGGTGACGGGAAGGCTGGCTTTCATTTTGAACGATAGTGATGAAACGGAAGCAATATACTTGGAACGAAGGAAGGGAAAATGATGAGTTGAACGAGTGGCAATGCGAGCGGCCGATGGGTAGTTGTATGAAGCTTCGAGAGAGCTTATCTACGTGGGGCACGCGTAACTGCAGCTCCTGAGCGAGGTAAACATCCAACTTAAAATTAAGATGGTTTGGACGCCCGAATTCTGCACCTTGAACACGAGAGACCGTCAGCCGAGTTGAATGTACTGACCCGGCAGCCTAGGCCTCATACCAGGTCACCTAATGGTCAATGAGGATCCACGTTGAGATCAATATAAGCCATCCCCAACAAGCCAGCCATCATCAGGTGAGGCCACTGTCTCTGATTTATTGCTTTCTTTTCGGGCAATTGCATGTCGATGGTGCTCTGATTTGACAATGTGAATGATATGCGACTTGCAGATATTGACCCATTGATGCCACACCAGGCAGCAAGACTTGATTGCTTCTTCAGCTTTCAATATTCTCATCAACACTAATCTTGATGAGTTGGCTCTTGATTGTGATGATTCGCTGGCAAGAACTGGCAGTGTCCAGGATCTGCTATCAGCCTCAAGGCCGAGGAAACTTTCCCCAGACACCCAAAAACGCGAGTCACCTGCAGCTATCCTTGCTTTTGCAGCGTCCTCCAGTCGGATTATCCGAGTTTTTCTTGGCGCATACACTCGTATTCGTCCCATTTAAATGTCTCTCGTGCATCGTTACACAAGGTCCAGAATAGTTCAGAAGGTTGGCTGCCGATTTGAAGACGCTTGTTTGTTCGCATCCTTGTCGTGATAAAAATATGAACCACCACCGGGACACGAAACAGGGACAGTAAGCTTAATGCCCGTCGGGAAGAAACTGACGTGTTCCGTCAGCTTGTGTAACGTCATTCAGCTCGACTCCCACAAGCCATGCCAACATCCCAGGCGGGATAGCCCTGCCAGGTTCAAGGCTGTTCCGTTTTCCGCTGTCGGGTTGATGAGAAGTTTCTGACCCCACACAGAAGATCTGTTCCTAATACTGTCCTTCACCGTGTCACAGTGAATTACTGCCAGCATCTCATATCAATCGTCCTCAAGGGAGTGAAGTCGACCCGTCAAACGCATTGAATAATCTCATGAATACTTGTGAAGCCGTCTTGGCATCGGGGACAATACTCAACAGCCCGTAAGCTTGAGTTGAGGCTTCATGCCCTGGTTGCTCAATCATATTCTCAACGCAACAATTTCAGCGAAGTCGATCCATCAAGAATGCTTACCAGCCATTGGGCCAACAAATTGTTCAATGGATCAATCACGGCCCAGTGTGCTGACATATCCTTCCTTGGAAATGTATCGCGAAATGGAGTAACAGTTGACTGATCTTCAACCTCGATATACCCTCATCATCCTGTACAACAATTTGACTGAGCTAGGATGTTAATTCAGGCACGTCAGCTGAAATGGATGCCGTGCTTCCAGGCTAGTTGACTCCTGCATAGGATACAGGGGATTAACCAAGGCATCGGTGAGGCTGTATTGGTCCTCGCAAGTTTCCTCGAGTTGGGATAGCGGAGTGGCTGTTGCTAGTTTCAGTCTTTGTGACTTGACAAACACGTCTTGGTTGGTGCAAAGATCTTGCGTGGCCAGATGCATTCGTGCGGCAGGCTATTCAGGGGCAGTTCATGTCGTAGGCCAAGTTTCCACTTGAGGCTCGGAGTATCGTGTAAAAAAGTTCCGGTTACTGAGGCCTGACGCCGCACGGTATAGCCGTTGAATTGGAACGGAAGGGAAATGTTCTCGATCTATCGGTCGCATTGTGAAGCCAGAAGCGTAGATGGATCGCTCGATACGAGCCCATGGTCGTCCATTGATGATACATATGCTCCCGCCAAACCCCAATGATTTCTCTGCATACTTTTCCACTTCACCCCATTCACTCGTTAATTGTCGATCGTTACCATCATGGCTCAAATTCTTGCCGAGAGCCTCCTTGTTCAGGGGCTCCCTTTCGTTAGTCATGAGCCAGAAACTAAGTCGTGGAACATTTCCAGTCGAGAATACTACGACATCACTCCTCCCAGTGAAGTTTCAGAGGCAGAAGATGTCTTCAACGTGGTTTCCAAGCCCATTGATGCAACTGCTGAGCCGCTCGTTGCTGTCATAGGGGTTGGCTATGTTGGCGAGCATCTAGTCGACGTTTTCTCCAAAAACCACGATGTGCTTGGATACGATGTATCAGAAGCTCGAACTCAACAGTTGACTCAGAAGCAACCTATTGGTAGTCGTGCCAAGTTCACGTGCAAGCCTTCAGATCTTGCTGAAGTCACCCACTTTCTGATCTCAGTACCGACTCTTCTGATTGATCACAAAACGATCGACTCTTCGTATCTCCGGAGTGCTTTGGGCGTGGTCAAGCTCTACGGTCGTCAAGGCGCTGTGGTAGTCGTGGAGAGTTCAGTGGCAGTGGGAATGACGCGCGCTCTTCTTGGCCCTCTCGCAAAAGAGCGTGGGTTCTTCGCGGGCATGTCTCCTGAACGTGTTGACCCCGGCCGCACCGAGCCGCCAGCTCACTCCATACCTAAGATTGTGTCCGGACTTGACGACGTGGTTCCGGGGTCGCTTGATGCTATCATGAGGCTCTACTCGAAGAGTTTCGATCACGTTGTGCCAGTGTCGAAGCCAGAAGTTGCCGAGATGATGAAGCTGTACGAGAATTGTCAACGCATGGTTTGCATCGCCTACGCTAACGAGATGGCGGATGCTTGTGGTGCCCATGACATCGATCCGTATGAAGTTTGTCGTGCAGCTGCCACCAAACCATTTGGCTACCTCCCGTTCTCACCAGGCCTTGGTGTTGGTGGACATTGCATTCCCGTCAATCCATGGTATCTGCTCTCCAACAGCAAATTCCCTCTCCTGCGGGCAGCGTCCGAGAAGATGCGCGACCGTCCTTCCGAGATCGCACAGCGCGCTGTGACGCGTCTCTACAGCGTTGACAGGAACGGTCTGCGACCACGTGTTCTTGTGGTTGGTATTGGCTTCAAGCGCGGGCAGTCACATCTTGCCAATTCCCCTGGTCTCGAATTGGCGAGACGTTTGGTCGAAACAAGCAAGGTCGATGTTGCTTGGGCTGATCCTCTCGTGTCGCAAAACGCTGTTCCTCAGATCCCGAGACTCGATGAAGCCGAATGGACTGTCGAGGCTCTTGAAAGAGACTTTGACATGATTATCATCGCTTTTCGTCAAGAAGGTCTCGATTTTGACGTATTGGAAAGTGTTCAAGGAGTCGTCGTGGAGCGTTGGTGTCCTTGAAAGGAACAAAGATTGCCTCACCCGTTGGGGGCAGGGAGCCATCCAAAAGGAAACAAGCAGCGTAAACGACCCACACAAACTGCTTGCTCTCTTTCATTACTATTTCTTCAAATGGAGGGCATTTCGTATGTACTTAGGTATTTTATCCTTATTTAACCTTGGTTACGCAGGGTTTGGTTAATGTTCAGTAATATTTTTCATCCCCTGTAGGGTAGCTCATTACATTGTCCCGTGTTCGGCGATAAATGCGACTAAGTTCTGTCTGCCGGAATAAGCTCTCAGTCACAAGTCTCAACCGCAGATAACACATCTCACAACTTACTGTGATAAACGTGACAAACTATCTGGCCTAAGGTTAGGGTTTGAAAAGAGGCTTCAGCCCCCAGGGCACAAAGGTAAGGGACACCAATAAACACATACGGGCAAAATACTCCAAATTTGCCCTCACTACCACGTAGGATTTTGCTTTTGGCTAAAAGGTTAGATGCGACAAACTATCAGAACGAGGAACATGACCAACTGTAGAATCTTAATTAAAACATGCCTACTTTCCGAGAAAGCCCAGGTACTGTCATCATGCTGAGGTGCCATGCTTCGCTCCTCCCAAACGTTAAATATCCTCGGATTCTCTACGTTAACTGCTTCTTGCCTGGCGCTTGACACAACCAAAGAGTAAAGGAAGGAAGTTTCATGATTTTCGACCTTTACTCACAATCGGTCTGGGATGATCTTCTTCACCATCACAACCACAATCATTAATTCATCATAATAACCACAGCTCTACTTAATTACACAGTATCACCATCTTCTTATCAACCATGAGTTCACCAGTCCCCATGCCAACAGCTCGCCAAGGCACGTATGCGTTTTCGGGGAATGGAAGTCTGGAGACTAACAGAAGCCAGCGGAGCTGCTTGATCGGTTCAGGGAATATTTTCGTCTCGAGCGCGAGGGCCATCCGATCGAGGCATTGAGGGCGGCCGTAGCACTAGTCAGGGAGGAAGGCCTCAATCCCTACCATGCCGCAGAATTACACTTGAAACTGGCCGGTATCCCCGAAATTGGACTTGACCATGCCGTAGAGAGCGTCAAAATTTTCACAAAGCTGAAAGAAACCGATGGCAGTCGAAACATTAGGTGGAAGTTGCAGGAGGCAGAAAACGCCATGAAAGAAGCGCAAACGCTTGAGAAGGCTTGGTCGAAGCGTCTGGATACAATGTAATACTTACCCTGGATTTCTTACCACTTTGACCTATCGCTTGAGTTAACGCCCACGGATGCCTGCTTTCTACCTCAACTGCCATATTTCTCCCCCAAGTCTATTTGCTACTTGGTGCACCATTAGTAAACGTCACTGACAATCTTTTGAAGGACACCGGAAGCCAGTGCGGCGGCTGTAGCAAACCGTTACAATGATTACTTTTCGAAGCATGAAAGAGATGAGCTATTCTCCAGGGGAACTGAAACAGAGAAGCCGTGCCCTCTTGAATTTGAGTACCCAGTCAAAAAGGGGAGGACCGCCGATTCGGGTGGCGAGAAGGAGGAGAAAGAGAAAAACAAGTTGCAAGAGTATGAAGAAGCACGGAAGTTTTTTTCTTCGTGATGGGCCCCATCTCATGCTAGGACTTGGTGTATTGTGTATACTTGACCTTGACTATCATGCGTTATGGGAGAGAGGGGACTCAAACGAGTATAGCGTAAACAAAGCGTAGGACAGCACCGAAAATGAGACAACGTTTACGGTGCAAGGGAAAGATATTGCTTCCAAGATGTCTTAGCATCTGTGTTTTTGTCGTCCCCATGTTATCTCCGGCCAAGATCAAGAATTGCCTGAATCGTGCTTGAGGCGTCAATTTGAGCCTTTTGATTGGCTTGGCTTTGGAGTCTAGACCACGTTGACCCTGGTTCGCATCCTTGTCAATGCTAGCCATGACTGTCAGTCAGAAGTTGGGGATGTGAGTTCTACGTCTTCGAGACTCTCCAGCCGTCACGTAAAGACCCACAACGATGGAAGAAGTTGTTAATTCATTGTTGACTTGTTGTTAGGACCACATTTTACAAGGAAGCGGCCTTGCGTTGCAGCATTCACGAAATATTCGGCGAAGATTGGATCATGCAAAATCGTAGTCTCATTCGCTCATCTCTTCAAATTACTTCCATGTTAATCACCCCATTAAATCCTTTGTAAGCTCTAAAACTTGGGCATATCATACAAATCCTCAGGATCTTTCACTTATTAGCGCTGAACTTTTGTGCATGGAATTTACTCACCTTTGCCCTCGTCCTGAATGTACTTCCTAATCTCCGCAACTCTGTCATCAATCTTTTTGAGTGTCTCGTCAAGCTTGGCCTTGACCTTTTCGTTTGTCTCAGCAGCACCTTTGAGCGCACGCTTAGCGACGTCGAATCGGCTGACCCAGTTGAGCAGCATCATGTCGAATGGTGTAGTGGTGCTGCCCTCCTCCTTGTACCCCTCCACCGTCATGCGATGCAGACCAGGACGTCCAAAGAGAAGGCCCTGGAGCTCAGCGGAGTATCCGTGGTAGTTGAAGCATACAGCCTTGTCCTCCGTGAACATATCAAGGAAGTCAGCGCGACTGAGTGCGTGTGGGTGACGGGATTCGGCGGCCAGAACCATGAGATCCGTAACGTTGACGACTCGGACTCGAAGCTCAGGGATCCAGGCTCGAAGGATCTCAGCAGCCTTGACAACCTCAAAGGTAACCTCAACACCAATACCGGCGATCACAACATCGGGCTCCTTGCCACTGTCAATTGAGGCAAACTCCCAGATGCTTGCGCCCTTTCGGCAATGCTCAGCAGCCTCATCGGGAGACAAGAAAACGCCAGTAGGTTGCTTTGAGCCGATCATAAGGTTAACGTAGTTCTTGGATTTCAGGCAATGGTGCATAGTGCTAAGGAAGCAGTTGGCATCGGGAGGGAGATATACGCGTGCCGCTTCAGCCTTGAGATTGAGAACAGAGCCGATGAAAGACGGGTTCTGATGAGAGAAGCCGTTGTGTTCTTGGCGAGCCCAAGTGCTGGTCTCGATATAGTTGATTGAGCTGAGATCACCTCGCCAGTTGGTCTCTCGCGCGATCTTGTTGAACTTAGAGTACTGCACCATCATGGTATGGATGATGCCAAGGAAAGACTCATAACTGGGGAAGAGGGCAGTACGACCGGTGAGAGTGTAGCCCTGATAGATGTTAGCGGAAATACTAACCTCAAGCCGAAATACTTGCCTGCATCCATCCTTGGCAGCAATGCTCGGAGAGGATCTCAATGACTCTGCCGCCCTGTGCGCGAGAGAACTCGTCCCATTGGAAGTTTCGGCCTGTGTTCTCAAATACCGCGCTAAGCTTGTTGCTCTCCAGTTCATCAGGAGAGAAGATACGGAAGCTCTTTGGGTTCTCCTTGATGACCTGGTTCAGGAAATCGCCAGTCTGCTTCATGCAGCTGCTTTGCGAGGCCTTCTCCACCGCAAAGCTCTTCCAGTCAGGAACCTGCAGTTGCTGGTAAGGATCGTATGTCTTCTTGAGCTGTCCAAGTCGCTTTTCATCCTTTTGAGGAATGATCTCCAGGATACTGTCAGCGGGCTTTCCATCCTTCAGCAAGTGAGCAGTATCGTAAGTCTTGAGCCAGTCCTGAAGGATTTTGAGGTGCTCCTCATCTTTGCTGGCATTGGGGACAGGGATCTGGTGAGAGTGGAAAGAGCCCTCAATGAACTCGCCGTCAACCTTCTTAGGACCTGTCCAGCCCTTGGGTGTTCGAAGAACAATCATGGGCCATCGTGGCTTGATAATGGGCTTTCCATCTCGGGCTGCCCTTTGGATCTTCTTGATCTCACTGACAGCCCACTCCAAAGCACCCGAGAGTTCGCTGTCGATCTCTTCAAGAGTCTCCACGATGGTTGGCTGGTATCCATAGCCGGCGAACAAACTGGATAGTTCTTTGTTGTCCATGCAACCGTAAATCGTCCTCTCACTGATCTTGAATCCATTCACATGCAGAATGGGAATAACGGCTCCAGACTCGGCGGGGTCAATGTACTTGATGGAGTGCCAAGCACTAAACAGTTAGTGAATGCCATGAAAGATGCAAACAACTTACGCTGCGGTGGGACCACTCTCGGCTTCACCATCTCCAACCAGACAAGTGACAATCAAGTCTGGGTTGTCCATGACGGCACCAAATGAAACAGCTAGGGAGTAGCCTAGCTCACCACCCTCATGGATGGAACCCGGAGTTTCGGAATTGATGTGACTGAACTGGTTAGCTTGGCCTTATCTTGACGTCTAACACTTGTCTCACCTTGGGAAGCCTCCAGGAACCGAGAATCCGGTAATAAGATTGCGCAAGCCGTCCTTGCTAACGCCGTACTTTTGAGGGAAGAACCTCTCGAGAGATCCCTCGAGCCATAATGAGGCCAAAGCAGCAGGAGCACCATGGCCGGGACCGATAACAAATATCACTTCTAGATCATGATTGCGTATGAGGAGGTTGAGATGCGACCAGACTAGAATAATGCCTGGACATGTTCCCCAGTGGCCTTTGGAACATTAGCTAGGCACCAAAGTGAGCGATGCTTACATACCCAATAATCGCGGCTTGATATCTTGTGCCGTCAAGTCCCTCTCAAGTAAGACGTTGTCTTTGAGGAAGATCATGGCTGTCTTGGCGTTAGCCACATGCGCTGCACTAATTGACCTTACTTACACCCTGCAATATAGCATGCCGCATGCTGGAAATCATTGAGCGATTGGGCGATCTTCTTGTCCAGCTGCTTCTTGGGCGCCTTGAGTGCTAATTCCAGAGCCACATCTGGAAGATGGCTGTCCAGCGGAGCCGGGTTAGGGCGATCGATCACTTCACCTGGCATCTTGCGTTGTGAGATCAAATTTGGAGTTGATGGTAACCCTGGAAGCTGAACGAAGATTCACGAAACCGAGAAAGGGAAGAGAAGTGTCGGTCACATAAGGTGTGAGATTACATCGGTTGAAGAATCGGCACTTTTTTTACTACATTGATTTCACTCAAAACTGTTTGATAGTGACGCGGTTACAAGCAGGGAATGATGCTATATCGATGACGTACATTGACGTCGCTTTGACAACTGCCCCACGTAACAACTTGGATATCTGTGAAGCAGCATATCAGTAACGGATGTGTCGGATATTGAAAGGAGATAAATGTTGAAGATTTTATAAACTTTAAATTCTAAATGAGGCTTTTTGACTTGCATGCACGGAAATATTGAAAATCGATCCGGCTGTATGGGATTGTCTTGCTTGTTGATATTCCGCTGAAGATCGATATAACCTGCCTTCTCGAAGATCCATAGAAAGACAACAATCCCTGCTAAATTCAGAATTGTAGCGGTCATCGAGCCTCAAGATTCCACATCAATTCTCCATTACAAAGCAAACTCGTCCATTTGTTGAGTTGTTTCAACGGCAGGTCAAGCAAGTGTCAGACAGATGCGGAAAGTGGGGGATACAAAAACCGGAGCTTTCTTTCCTGGTGTAACAGTAAAAGCACCTCCTTCCCAAACACGGATCACGATCGCATCAGAAAGTGCATTCCATATTTCCTCGTTGGAAATTCTGAGCTCCTCATAGGTCAATGGTGGTTGTACCTGACGAAACATGACGACTTTTTTCAACAACTCGTCCCATTGTAGCTGCCAATTCTCCAGCCCGCGGGGAAAGCTGAATCGACAAACGCATGTGTGACGTAAATCCAACGTGCTCTGAAGTCTGCAGCTTATGTGTATTGCGATCTCGAAACATTACAAAAGATCTCGACACCCAGAATCCTTCGAGGTTATTCTTCAGTAAATTATTCTTTGTTTACTCAAGAATAAAGACCAAGATTCGACATGACCGAGCAAGTTACCGGAGCTATCAAACACGCAGTCATGGGTCACCGAAACGACAAGATCGATCAGCTCAAGGCCAACATCGTTGAGCCCAGCGAGAACACTCGAATTACCTCCGACTATGGCGTGAAGCAGAACAACACCGATCAATGGCTGCGCGTCAACAGCGAGGACCAAACTGGTCCCAGCCTTCTCGAGGATGCTTTTGGACGTGAGAAGGTATGTCACAATACACGTCTAGGACCGCGCGCATGCTGTCCACCTTGGTCCCTCAAGTTCTAACAGTCTTAAGATTCATCGATTTGATCATGAGCGTATCCCCGAGCGCGTTGTTCATGCCCGCGGTGCTGGTGCTCACGGCACTTTCAAGCTGTTCGAGTCCGCGGAAGATGTCACCAAGGCCGGCATCTTTACCGACACCTCGAGAGAGACTCCTGTCTTTGTTCGATTCTCGACTGTCCTGGGAAGTCGCGGTTCTGCTGATACTGTTCGCGATGTTCGTGGGTTTGCGGTCAAGTTTTACACACAAGAAGGTTGGTGAATCCCCTCAACACCAAAGTCCCATGCAAGCGCTCGATCACCCCTTCCCCTTGACTTTTGGAACTCTTCATATCAACGTGAACTCAAACAAATATCACCAATTACACAGAGCTCTGAGCGCGCAGCGCGAAATTTTTTCCAGCAAAAGACTAGTTTTGATCTGGTTGCCAACCGTATCGAAATAATAGTAGTGTCCAAAAATTTCGCTGCGTAATCATGAGTGTGCGCCATATCCACCACAAACACCATCATATTATCCCCAATTCTAATTTAAAACAAAAAGCTAACAACTCGCGGGTGTCTTCGATATTGTTGGGAACTCTATCCCCGTCTTTTTTATTCAGGATGCGATGAAATTTCCCGATGTCATCCATGCAGGAAAGCCTGAGCCGCACAACGAGGTTCCTCAAGCACAGTCCGCGCACAACAACTTCTGGGATTTTGTCTGGGGACACTCAGAGGCGACTCACATGTACATGTGGGCCATGTCTGACCGCGCAATTCCTCGATCCTACCGCATGATGCAAGGTTTCGGCGTCAACACCTATACTCTCATCAACGATAAGGGCGAGCGTCGATTCGTCAAGTTCCACTTTACACCCGAGCTCGGAGTCCACTCTCTGGTTTGGGATGAAGCTCTTAAGCTTGCTGGTCAGGACCCCGACTTCCACCGTAAGGATCTTAACGAGGCCATCGAAAACGGCGCGTACCCAAAGTGGAAGTTCGGCATCCAGGTGTTGGATGAATCCCAAGAGCACGATTTCGACTTCGATATTCTTGACGCTACTAAAGTCTGGCCGGAAGACCAGATTCCCGTCCGCTATATCGGAGAACTTGAGCTCAACCGTGTCGTCGATGAGTACTTCACCGAGACCGAGCAGGTCGCATTTTGTACCAGCCATCTTGTGCCTGGCGTTGGTCCGTCAGACGATCCTCTGCTCCAGGGCCGAAACTTCTCTTACCAGGATACCCAGCTCAGCCGTTTGGGTACCAACTGGGAGGAGCTACCTATCAACAAGCCAGTTTGCCCAGTTATGAACTTCAACCGCGATGGTGCCATGCGACACACTATCTCCAAGGGCAAGGTCAACTACTGGCCTAACCGATACAGCCACCAGCCCCCTGCTACCGCCCAGGAGGGTGCCTACGTTGACTACCAGCAAAAGGTCGCCGGTATTAAGCAGCGGGCTCTCAGCAAGAAGTTCAAGGATCACTTCTCTCAGGCTCAGCTCTTCTACAACTCTCTTTCTGAGATTGAGAAGGCTCACATCCAGGCCGCCTTCTCCTTCGAGTTGGACCATTGCGATGAAGCTATCGTCTACGAGCGCCTGACTGAGCGTCTCGGTGTAGTTGATGGCGAGCTTGCAAACACGATCGCTGAAATGGTCGGCGGCAGGAAGCCCGCGGAGGCCAAGCCGAATCCCGGAAAGAAGGCCAAGAACTTGAGTCAGATGGACTTCCTTCCCAAGACTCCGACTATCAAGTCGCGCCGTATCGCCATCATCATCGCTGATGGCTACGATCCTGTCGCTTTTAACGCTCTTTACGGCGCTATCAAGGCCCAGAGCGCCCTTCCTTTCGTTATCGCACCTCGCCGATCTGCTATCTTTTCCGCCAACGAGGATTCATCCTCATCCAAGGGTATTGTCCCCGACCACCACCTCGAAGGTCAGCGAAGCACCATGTTTGACGCTATCTTTGTTCCTGGCGGTGAAAAGTCTATTCAGACCCTTTCCAAGAACGGCCGAGCTCTCCACTACATCCGCGAGGCCTTCGGTCACTTGAAGGCGATTGGTGGTACTGGTGAGGCCGTCGACTTGATCAACAAGGCCATCCAGCTTCCTGAAGTCTCACTCTCCGAGACAGACGGCAGTGGTGTTGTTGATAGTTACGGCGTTGTGACTCTGAAGAATGCTTCACCCAACAGCCTCAAGGAGATTGTCACCGTTGCTTCCGATGCCAAGGGCTTCCTGGAGAAGTTCGTGTACAACATCAGCCAGCACCGTAACTGGCAGCGAGAGCTGGATGGATTGAGCACTATGGTGGCATACTAATGATTTATTGAAAAGATACCAACTTATGTAACGAGCCAATTTGAATCTTCAAGTCAATACATTAATCGCATGAATTCTTACTTAAGCTGTGACAAGCTCGAATTTATGAAGTTGAGATGCATTGTGTTGCCCAATATCACCAGCGAATACGTGTCTCAAGCCCCATGGTAGTTAAACTACTTTTTCACATACCCAATCCTTCTGGGCCCGAAATAATGAGTCTGCCCGATTATACGATGAGCCCCGGATCTCAGTACTCCCCATCCCATCTCATCACAACTCATTGATTTTTATCGTAACTTCATCAAAATTTCATCATAAACTAAATCTAAATTTATCTAAAGATGCTTAAATTTAGGATTCGTATGGTGCAGATGAAAGGAACACTAGTCACCTCATAAGGCCATAGCAGCTATCAGGGTCTGTGCCTCTTATCTCATACCTCATCTCATTTCATTTCATCTCATCTCAATTGAAGCTCATATTAAAAAAGGTTACCGAAGGGCTCTTTATGCTGATTTCTTCCCGTTGACCTTTTGTTTCAGCTTCTGTATGCTCCTCACGCTCTTCTTCAGCACAAACGTAGCATACTCTCCGTGGCCCTCCATATCTCTCGACGCCCTTTTCTTGATGTTTATGTACTCGTTTATTTCATCTTGAGTTTCTCCGATTGAGATGAACATACCGACATACCGAAATAAGATCGCATTGAGGATGATGCGGCACATTCTTCCGTTCCCATCCTGAAATGGATGAATCTCAACAAATCGAAGTGAGTATTTGGCTGCGAGTGAGAATGGATCCAGAATCTCCTTCCCATTGATGTCATTTTTGAGATTCGCGCACATCTCGGCCATTTTTGCAGGCACATATTGCGGCATCACGAACATCGTATTCCCAGCGCCGACAGGAACATCTCGATATTGCCCGGCGTATTTCTCGTAAGGGACGTCGGGATATTCGGCACCCGGATCGATGATTGAAACCCCTTCACATAGAATCTCGTGCGTTTTCTTGATGAGATCCTCCGTGAGGTCTTCATTATGAACCCAGAACCTGTCCAACATATGCTGCAAGGCTCTCACGTGCTGGACGACTTCGCGCCGGCCGCGAACAACATGGCTTCTCGACTTTCCTCGTAAAGTAGGATCCGCAGCATATAGACCGTGAACCTTTTCATCGAAGTCTGAATCATCGTCATTGACTTCAAGTATGGAGTCAGGCTCATGTAGGGTCTTGTTACAGAGATACCGTGTGGCATCCCAGCCTAGACCCGCTTGTTCGATGCGATTGCTGCCATAAATTGTGTGAAAGAGCGACTCCATGATCTCCGCGCGGATTATCTCTCGTTGCTCCGATGTATGATTTACTCTCAGGGAAGAGAGGTAGCGCAACGCTTTTCCGAAGAGGGCTTCAGGTTTTTGATCGTCTTTGTAGGTGCGGTATACATCATCGTAATCAAAGGATGAACGGTCTCTGGGACCGTTGGGGTCGAATGTGAGATTGTTAAATTCCATGGTTGTCTGGAAAGCCGTCGAGATGTGCGAAAAACGATGGTAGACGAATGCAAGGTAGATTTTTGACGGAAGCAGATGTGTTTGTCATTGCTCGGCTGAAAATATTATGAATTAAGGCTGTAAATAATGCATCTGTCTGTGGTTCTTTTATGAGTCACAACCTCATTCGCAGAGTTTAGAATAGCCTTTTTATCGGGAGTGTGGCCATACACAGCTCAAGAAAGCTTATACTCATCGCATTTCTTAGTAAATTGATGAACGTAGACTAAAGAAGCCTAAAGTTTAGATTACTTCAGATGAGGCTTATGGTAGTAGACCCTAAAGTTGGGATAATTGTAGAGCCGCGAGTAGCTAGCTGCGAGTGAAGCTTCTGTCTAAGTGATTGCCTGTTACTTTAATACCATCACTGTCATTCAGTCAGTCTTCAACTAAATGCGACTAGCGTCTTATATTTCAGAGGTTATCCATGCACGATGTGGTACGTTGTTCGATGCTATAACGATATTCTGCTTACCGATATATGCCCAGTGTCCTGAAAGGGATGACACTGGATGGGAAATGAGGCGTGATGTATCTATATTCGAAGCTTCATCAACGGCTCCTCTCTTCCTTCGGATATGTTGTATGAGATCAACTTAGACTTAGTACTGGTCGCTGTTCTCTCAGCCGCGTGGGAACAGTTTGTGACTGATGCATATGTACAAGTCCATTGGGTATGTCGTTCCCCATGACTTCTTCCTCAAACATCATTGTAGTTCTCAAAAGTTGTTCAATGGAATCATACGAAATAATAATCTTGTAGAATATAATAGCTTCGATCTGGTAGCATATGGATGCAGCATGCCTTTATGCAGAGCACAGACATCTCCATGGAAAGTCTGCACACCCTCAGGTCGTGGCTCATCTCGGGTCGCGACTGCCGACAGCAACAAACTGTTTGCTGCCGATTTGAGGCCTGTACAACTTTTAGAAAACGGAAGGAACTTCAGTCTCGGGAGGGATCTCGGAGATGTCCAATAGAACATGACAAACATCCCGCGTGCGACCTTCAAGACCCTCATCCTAGAACCGCTTGATATTTTAGTACCATTTTTATCGACATGTATAAAGATCCACTTTCTTCTCCTGCAAAGAAATCCACACGCTTCAGAAGCATAATTCTTTACATTAATCTTCTATTCAACATGGGCAACGGTCAAAGTGTCTCTATCCGCGACTGTCTCGATACCGTCTGTGCGAACCGCAGCTCCTGCGTCACGTACCCGAGTGATCCGCTCTTCGCCTAGTGGGCGAAGCCGTTCAACATCGAGTTTCCAGTGATTCCAGCTGCTGTCATTCGTCCTCACAATGTCATTGAAGTTTCCGAGACTGTCAAGTGTGCGAAACAAAGTGGTCTCAAAGTGCAGGCAAAGTCTGGAGGCCACTCCTACGGGTAGGCTAACTGTCTGAACGTGAAGAACAAAGCTGACTGAGTAGTAACTATGGCCTTGGCGGCGACAACGGCGCCGTGTCGATCGACCTTGTAAACCTCAAGGACTTTGAGATGGACAACAAAACTTGGCTGGCATCGTTTGGAGCAGGCACCAACCTCGGCGAACTAGACAAGAATCTTCATACATTCGGAGGACGAGCCATTGCCCATGGTACTTGTCCCAGTGTTGGCACTGGTGGCCACTTGACAGTAGTATGTATCTTTCAACCAGTGTCTGCTTTTCGCTAACAATTCAAGGGGGGCCTTGGACCGATATCTCGAATGTGGGGAAGTGCTCTCGATCACGTTGTCGAAATGGAGGTCGTGGCAGCGGACGGCACGATCTACCTTGCCAGCCAAGACGAAACACCTGATCTTTTCTGGGCAATGCGCGGTGCTGGAGCAAGTTTCGGTATCGTGACCAGGTTCGTGGTCAAGACTCGCCCAGAGCCCGGCAATGTTGTCCAATACAGTTACAGCATCACTCTCAACTCGCAAAACGAAACGGCCAACTTATACAAGGAATGGCAGGCATTAGTTGGAGATCCAACTATGGACCGACGCTTCGCAAGTCTCTTCATCGTCCAACCTCTAGGAGCCCTCATCACAGGAACTTTCTTTGGTTCAGAGGCCGAGTACCAGGCGTCGGGCATCCCTGCTCGTCTTCCTGGTGCCAGCAAGGGTGCAGTGTGGCTTACAAACTGGATGGGTCATTTGCTTCATGAGGCTGAAGCCGCTGGCTGCACCTTGGCCAGCATTCCGACTGCGTTCTACTCGAAGTCCTTGTCGCTCAATGAACAAGATCTTCTAAATGACACGGCAATCACGGACTTGTTTCAATACCTCGAGGATTCTCGCAGCAAATCGACACCATTCACAGTCATCTTCAATACTGAAGGCGGCGCCATGATGGATACACCTGCCAATGCAACAGCATACCCACACCGGGAGAGTGTCATCATGTATCAATCTTATGGCGTCGGAGTGGGTAAAGTATCGGCAGCGACTCGGAAGCTCTTGGACGGGATTCACGAGCGGATCCAACGGTCGGCTCCGGGTGCACGCTCCACTTATGCCGGATACGTGGATGCATGGCTTGACCGAAAGGCGGCGCAAGAGCTCTACTGGGCGGACAATCTCCCCCGGCTTCAGGAAATAAAGAAGAAGTGGGATCCGGAGCAGGTTTTCAGAAATCCGCAGAGCGTTGAGCCGGCTGAATAGAGCGGGATTGCAGGAACTGTCATTCTGTCACAAGGGCTTGTCCTACGAATGAGGGATGAGATTATGAGTTGCCGGCCCTGAAGCTCCGACGTATGCCGTAGAGGGGCCGATAGAGGCCGGTATTAGTGCTACAAGATTAGTTTGCTGTATGACAGATGGACAGATAGGGTAGATGTATCAATTGCTTCAACCGATGCTCCCACTTCTTAAACTCGCGAGCTGCTCGATTACATTCAAGCTCTTGTTAATACAGTGATTCTTTTGTTATCATATCTACCTCGGGCTAACATAGTTGCTGTCACATGACGCTTATGATTGCACTTCTACTTCCCCAAGGAACCCCGGCTAGCTTAGCATTCCATATCACACATTCAACACACTACCTATGTCACTGGCTTATCTGCGTGCCATACCGTAAATCTCCTTTGCACCCTCCCTCTCACATTTTTAGCAGTATTTCTTCTGTCTAGTTACTGCGAATGGTGAGTTAGATCATCGTAAACAAACAATGTTGTGATTTTTGATACTTACTCACACTTTGAAGCTGGGGAGTGACCATGGGAGGTCGGCAGTAACAGACTTTGTGAAGTGAGCATTTTCTACGACGCGCACTTCCTCGGCATATTTTTGTGGAAGAATATTGCAATTTGGGGCCGGTGTAGTTGGCGACTTGAAAGGGTGAATCCGGGCATAGCTGAGCTCCTTTGACAAGAGTTTCCTTGGGGAAGTTGATCCAGCTCTCCTCCGGTGTCTTTCCATCCAGAGAAATGAGTGGATATCCAGGGAGAAGCCTCTCTTTGCGAACCCAGTCGTACGCATATATCGCTATCGGGATGGCTGCAATGATTGTGAGGACTTGGGCGGCGACTGGAACGCCCTGCAGCAGGGAGAGGGCGTAGCTGAAAGACGCCATGACGATGTAAGTTGATGCAACATTATGAGTGGCATTCGTAGGCGTAGAATATATGTCTGTATGAAGCCTGCAGCGATGTTTGTTGTAATCTTACATCGTTCTGCGGGTGGAGTGTCAGACATGACTGGAGATGCCTTCATAATAGTAGTGAATTTCTCAGGCCGCGGCCCGAGTATGTACATGAGATGGATCTGCACTCTGACGCCACCTCATTTACGACCATTGAGAGGTTTTACGGATGCGATGACCACCGGGAATGTAACGTCTATCCTGATCATCTCGTTGGCTCTATTCCCGCGGTCAATTGATCTGAGAGCCGCGGCAGTGGACTTACTAACCTCGACAACGGCTCCGCGTAGAATCAACTAGGGACATCGATTCCGCCTATGATCTAATGGCAGCGCTCGGGCCTCTTCGAGCAGCCGCGGGGTCCTTGAGGTGAAGTCATGATGGATTCGCTCACTCACTCTCGCGATTTATTGCTCTGTTGCGCCTCGAGAAATCAAGTTCTGTCTGCCGGAAGAATCTCTAAGCGACAAGTCGTAACTGCAAATGGTGCCTCGAGAAAGAACTAGCTGAACAATTGCTGGCAACAAGAGAAGACCCGAGGGTGTGTAAACACCTTGCCCAAGCAGCAAACAATTGTCAGCGAAGCCACAATGTCGAAGAACGACACTGGCAAACCTGCTGGCCTACTGGCACCGCAATATGTGACTGGCGTATACATACCATGTGCGGCCCTCATCCTAGGCACACTCGTCTTCAAGCCTCAATGGCTCCCTCTAGCCTTCGCAGTCTGCGCAGCTCTCGGGGGATACCAATACTTGAACAACCGTAAGACTCTGCGACATGACGGCTTCTCAACGGATACTGACCTTCTTTCAGAAACGAGCAAGGTCCTTGACCCGGTCAACTTTAAAGAATTTCCTCTTGTTAAGAAGACCATCCTCTCTCACAACACTGCCATTTACCGCTTCGGCCTACCCACTCTAAACTCGATCCTCGGGCTGCCGATCGGCCAGCACATCTCCATCGCCGCAAACCTCGATGTGAAGGACCCAAAGACCGGGAATGTCAAGAACAAAGAGGTCGTTCGCTCATACACGCCAATTTCCTCCGATTCTGATCCCGGCTACTTTGACCTTCTCGTCAAGACCTATCCGAACGGCAACATCAGCAGACATCTCGCTACGCTGAAGATTGGCGACACGATAAAGGTCAAGGGTCCAAAGGGCATTATGGTCTACACACCCAACATGGTCAGAAGGTTTGGCATGATCGCTGGTGGTACTGGTATTACGCCAATGCTGCAGATAATTAAGGCTATTGTGCGCGGGAGAAAGAGCGGTGATAGGACGGAGGTAGACCTGATTTTTGCTAACGTCAACCCAGAGGACATTCTGTTGAAAGAAGACATAGATAAGCTTGCGAGAGAGGATGATAGATTGAGGGTGTACTATGTGCTCAACAATCCTCCCGAGACATGGGATGGTGGCGTCGGATTCGTTACGCCCGATATGATCAAGGTAAGAATGAATATTCAATCATTGAAAGGCGACCCTCGGACTGGCAATGTTTTCACTAGGAATGTTTCCCGGCACCTGCTTCTGATATCAAGATTCTCCTCTGTGGCCCGCCACCAATGGTCAGCGCAATGAAGAAGGCGACCGAATCACTGGGCTATCAGAAAGCAAGGCCAGTGAGCAAGCTAGAGGACCAAGTCTTCAGCTTCTAGTCGAGAGCTGCCTGATCACATTGGAGTTCTTGGTAATGAGATTGACCCGCTTCGGCTTCTAAGTTAGTGCATCATTTCCCCGCGTATCGAGATCTTCTGGTGGCGTAAACTAGTGGGGGACTCTCATCGAAATCCGGGGTAACATCCATCATATTCAACACAAATACACTCAAGTTCCCGACTCCCAATCAAAGTCGTGAGTGGTTCAGACTTCCATAGAATATAGAGCAAGTCCGGTCCTTATCTATGATACTTATCACGTCAAAAGTCCCAGGTCAACATGTCATTCCATCACTGATAAACCCCCTTGTCAAAAACGCCCTATTTCCACAGTTGATCCTCTAGCCTCCCCCCTCCTTAACCCCGCATCATCCTGTCACTTACCGCGTGAGCACGACGGATACGGCCAGACACGGCATTTGTGTAGACCCGCTTGGACACAACAAAGGGCGTTGTGATAGCTTGACAACAAAACCCGACCTGCTTCTGTTTTGTCTTTATAACAACTACAATATTCTTACAGCAACCATCTCGTAGACACCCTCATATCTGATTGGTGTTGATCATTGACTGGACTGGGATACTGAAGTAAGTATTGGAGGTAGTGGGTGAGGTTCGGCATTTGTTAGTTTGGGGTGACACTTACACCGCCATCATGCATCATCGAGCCTCATTACCACTTCATGAGAACACAATCAGATACTAACCCGGTGATAGAACACAATTCATCATGGCTCTCCTTCAAAGATCCAGATTAGCCGCTCAAGGCCTCTCAAGATGTCGTACACAGCTTCAATCCTCAGTGAGGAGATACAACACCGCAGCAATCTCATCACTTTCTCAACGAGATGGGAAAGGCCCTTCTCTATCTCTATCTGCCAGTCACTCAAAGGCATCAACAGCTCTTCACACACCTTCGCCCACGTCAGTTATGAACCGTTCTTACTCAACGGCAAGTGAGGATATGTATACAGCATCATTTGCCTTCTTCGAGGCTATCTGGGATGCCGGTATTACCCATTGTTTTGTGAACTTGGGTACCGATCACCCTAGTATCATTGAGGCTATGGTAAAGGGACAGAGAGAGAAGAAGGGCAAATTCCCCAAGATCATCACATGTCCTAATGAGGTACGCCGAGTTCGTCAATGCTCCTGAGCAAAACTGACATAATCAGATGGTGGCCATGTCAATGGCTGATGGTTACGCCCGATTAACAGGCAAACCCCAGTGTGTAATCGTCCACGTTGACGTTGGAACTCAAGGCCTCGGAGCAGCCGTCCACAACGCTTCCACAGGCCGCGCTCCCGTGTTAGTATTCGCAGGTCTATCACCATTCACACAAGAAGGCGAACACCGCGGAAGTCGCACGGAGTACATCCACTGGATCCAAGATGTGCCAGATCAGAAACAGATCATCTCTCAGTACTGCCGATACACAGGCGAGATCAAGACAGGGGCTAACGTCAAGCAAATGGTGAACCGCGCTCTGCAATTCGCTACTTCAGATCCCCAAGGTCCTGTTTATCTGTGCAGTGCACGTGAGATTCTCGAGGCTGATCTTAAGCCTTATTCGCTGAAGCAAGAACATTGGGAGTCGGTTGAGCTTGGTGGTCTTCCTACAAGTGCTGTTGATAAGATCGCTGAGGCTTTGGCTGGTGCAAAGGCTCCCTTATTGGTTACAGGATATAGTGGACGAAACCACAAGGTCCCTGCTGCGCTTATTGAGTTGGCGGATAAGGTCAAGGGACTGCGAGTTTTGGATACCGGCGGTTGCGATATGTGTTTCCCTGCTGACCATCCCGCTTGGATCGGATTGAAGTTCGGCGTTGACGATGCTGTTGAGTCTGCTGATACCATTGTCGTTCTGGATTGCGACGTTCCCTGGGTTCAGACTCGCTGCAAGCCTCGCGAAGATGCAAAGATCTTCCACATCGATGTCGACCCCCTGAAGCAACAAATGCCAACTCACTATATCCAAGCCGATGCGCGCTACAAGGCCGATGGTCTCACCTCAATCCAACAAATCACCGAAGCTCTCAACAAGAAGGAATTCGCCAGTAAACTCGAAGTCAACGCCGCCGAGACAGAGAAGCAACGCGCTGAAGTCCACGAGAACAAACTCGCTAGCATCGCCAAGGCCGCAGAGCCTCTCGCAGACGATACATTCGGCACTGGCCATCTTAGCAAGAAGCTTCGTGATCTCTGCCCTGAAGATACAATCTGGGCTATTGAAGCTGTCACCAACACTGGCTTTGTGCATGACAACATCCAGCCGACAATTCCCGGATCTTGGATTAACTGTGGAGGTGGTGGTCTCGGCTGGTCTGGTGGTGGTGCCCTGGGTATTAAGCTTGCGACAGATGCTGAGAATGGCGGTACGAATAAGGGCAAGTTTGTTGTGCAGATTGTAGGAGATGGAACATATCTCTTCACAGTCCCTGGTAGCGTGTACTGGATCTCAAGGCGCTACAAGATCCCCGTCTTGACAATTGTGCTCAACAACAAGGGTAAGTCACCTAACCTCGATCAAACTGACCCTTTGCTAATGCATCACAGGATGGAACGCTCCTCGTAGATCTCTTCTCCTTGTTCATCCCGACGGCCTCGGCTCAAAGGCCACAAACGAAGAGATAAACATTTCCTTCGATCCCGTACCTGACTACGCTGGTATCGCCAAGGCTGCTGCAGGTGGAGATATTCACGCTGCTAGAGTTGACAAGGCTTCTGATCTGGAGAGTGTGTTGAAGGAGGCTATTGCCAAGGTGCAGGCTGGTCAAACGGCTGTGGTTGACTGCAAGGTTGCGCCGGACTGTTAAGACTTATGAAATGACGAGATGATAATGTGGAGGTTTGGGCTGGACTTAGATCAAGGGCTTGGAATGCCGGGATTTATTTAGACTGGTAGCATTCATGATGCATAAAGAGCATTGTTTCTATTATGTGGTTCGCGAAGGGCTGCCTTTCTGTGAATACGGTTCTTCCTTGAGTCCAGTCAAGGGGCTTTGCCTTTTAAGGGAGCATGATTCTTCGAGTCGATGGTGATGTTGTTTGTTGCGGCTCAATCAACAAGTCCCAGAATTGAAGGCTGACATGCACATGTCCTCAATGCCAGAATGCAGCCACTGGTCACTCCTGTCGAACAGTTCTTCATGAAAAGACCTGCCACTAGAAGAATGAGGCGAGGCTAGGCTGTGAAAAGGTATAGCGAGTATCCTTCTGAAGGAAGGTCTCCTAATATTCAAGGGACGAAGATGAGATGATATTAGAGATAATTACCATGGTGGATGAAATGTTTACCATGGTATCTTGCCCCTCGGTGGTAGCAGCTATTCAATATCATTCATCTTGAATCCTCATCTCCCTATTCCTTCTTACTAATAACAAGAGTACGGACTTCAATACTCGCCCTTGGAGGTGCTTCAGGATCTGCCTTATAATCGTAGAAAGAGCCATGAGGTGGACAGGTTGTAAATCATCAGCTTCACTCCGCTTCTCACTGGCATCAACGTATCTCACCCAGCTCATCATCTTTCATTTCAATCCCACATCACGAACAGAACCGATCAGTCTCGCGTCTGTTGGCCGCCAATACCACCGCTGCTTTCGGTTCCAATACAGATAATTTCCTTCGCCTACACAACCAGTCAGACTCTTGTGGCATGATTCAATATCGCTTGGTGAAATGGATCGTCTATGCACAGAACCAATGGTTCATTCTCTACCGTTCCCACGATGGGACGCCAAACAAGGAAAATTACATGGTACGATCAACAATGATATGGGGTACAGTTCATCGGAGTCTTCAGGTCTGCGTCTCATACAGTGATGTTTATAACCCTATCCTGAACCAGACCGTATCTTTGCTCGTAAACCTGAGCAATAATGTGAAGATGTCAGGCGGTATGAATAGCTATTTCAATAGGGTCAAAATTTGTACAATCTCCTTGTTGATGTCGTTTGTTCTGGACTTTTGGTTACGTGTGGTCAAATTTATGCATCGCAATCATCTTGGTATGTCCAGTGGTGACTATCTCTACTCCTCTTTGACTAAGCTCTCGAGTTGAGTCAACATGGCGAATCTCTCCTGGTCCAGTATCCAGGTAGAATTTGATGAAATAACAGAATGTATCGAAAAGCACCTGGAGCAAGTGAAACAATCCACAAAAGGATCTCAGTCTGAAGTAACCTGGTACTCAAAGCCAGGACCTTGCAAGGGGCCTAGATCCAGGCGAAAGTCTCAAAATTGCCTTTTAGCAATATAAAATCTCCGCAGTATCCTCAATCCTTCGGATAAGAAGCAGTGAGCTCAACAAGACGCGTCAGGAACTGGACCCCATCGCAACACATCAAAATACAATCTCCTAACGTTGACTGGCATGAAAGACGGGGGGGAGTTACAGATCCCCGTCACTACCGTTACGCATGAATTCAAAAAAAGATGCTGAGTTATTATGTGGATGTAGAGTGAAGGTGATCTTTCACTGGTGCAGGATTTCGCCAACATCGCAGGACTACTTGATCTCCCCAGTGTATCAGCAACTTCTGAGCTAAATATATCACTGGCGAGGCAGTAGCTATAGAATTCAAGTCAGTGCTTCTTAACCCTTTGCCAGCGTAATTTTAATCAGCAACAGGTAAACCTTGGCTCATGGTCTTTGACAGCGTTAAATCATGTGAAGGAAAGCATATCTTCAGCCCAATGGGGACCGCCTTAATCACTACACAAGATGAGAAATTTGAGTTCTGAAGGCATAAAATGCCGTGAGAGTTTCTCCCTTTGCTGTAGAAGAGGCAACGACTCTCTGAGTCAACATCATTGAATGTGACAACTATTCGCAATGTTAGAGTTTATAAGGCGTTGAAAGCCCTCCTCTCAGTATCTTCAGTGGACGGAAATCCAATCAGTGAGAATTCATCGGATTCGTCGCTTTATACAGGAAGAATTCCTTGACTGCCTTAGTTCCAGCCGCAGAGAGCCTGTCTTTCTGAATGCTATCCGGCTCTTCTTCCCGGCTTTACCAAGGCAAATTCACCGTCATATTGGCCGGCCTTCAAGAATTATATCCAATAATGTGTCTAAGTGGTATATAATGTTCAAAAGCTCAAACAAAATGAGTCGCCGCAGGATAGGGGAGGCAAGAAAAGCTAGGGCTCCTATCCTGAGAAATGGAAATATTTAGGCAACTCTAGTCGAAGTTCAGGGACCTATTTACTAAGTTTATTTTAGCATCCCCTTCTTAAGTCTCTGGTGAATATTCCGCAGGCTGACCGTTCGGCTTCTAAGTAACGTTTTTCAGGCCTCTCACAGAAACCGCTTCCCTTCTCTGAGATGACAAGTTACTTGAAGCAACATTTATGTCTTTTAAAACACAAGGTACTCTTATCTACGCTACGCTTTACTAAGCAGCAGGGTCATATAAGGAGAATAAGGGAAGGCATCTTTGGCATGTCCTTTGATCCCAACAAGCCATGGATATTAGACAACAGCATCTTTCTCAATATTACCTGGACTCAAGTAATATTCAAAAGAAATGGCCGGTGCATTGCTTACTGACTGTCGCAAAGACGAAGCGATCAAGATATACACTGCGTTGTTGTGCTCGGAGTACGTCTCTCACAGGTTCGTTGATATAATTTTCCTCATGCGACACCTACCTCTATCGATAGTCTAACCTGGAGTGCTTTTATTCAGTTATCAAAGTCCCTAATTTGTGGTACAGTATTTCCATGTGTGGTATCTTAATGTATTTGTATATTCAGGTAACCGCCATATAACTTCACGTCCGAAGAGGTTTGTTTCCCACCTGAAATATTTTAAGGCAGTATAAGCGTGCTTAAAGGGCCAGTTACCTCTCCATCCCTTACAATTGCAGTATTGGCAGTATTTAGCTCAAATTATATACTTCACTAACGATATTGCTTCTGTTTGCAGAGTTGCAAGGGCGACATGTTGTCAGTATCAGGTCAGGGAGCTTTTTTGCATCAAGATGTGGCAGAGGGGTGTAGGGTATGTCTGTAAGTGCGCATCTACCACGTGTATCGGAGCCTTATTATGTGAGTATATCGCAATTGGATGTAAAAAATTTGTCGAAGGTCTTCTTGTCCTTGCTGGGATTATGTTTTTGACACTGTTTCTCTCTGTATGATTCTCATCTTTGCAACGGGACGTGCCGAGGTTGTTTCCGCGGCGTTTACTTGGCCAGGACAGGCAAGTGATTCGTCGTATCGCCACGAGAACTCTTGACTGATACCCATTATTCGTTATTGATTGTGTGATTTGAAAGAGAAAAGAGAAATCGTGGCAAGGGCGCGTAACTGATGGAGTTTCTGATAATATTTCTCATGCAGAATAGGTCAGCAGGCTTAAAGCCCAGATCCGGGGTGGCCGTGTTTTGACGCCGGGAAAAACATCAGACGACGCCTAAATGGTGCCTTGGCAGGGAAGATCATCATCTCTTGCGGCTCTTATGCTCTGCTGGTCATGCAGTAGTTTAACCCAGAGGCCGTTTGGTCTAGATCCTCAGTGAGTGGGCTGTATATCCGTATGCGTAAACATACCCCGTATTTACTGCAATGTTGCCAGGGATAACACGATAAATACGCTGCTTTCATAACCGGAGCCTACCGTGGAATAACACCATTCATTCATCCATCTCGGAGGCTAAATATGAGTGAATGTCCTGGCATGGACCTAATATGACAAGATTGGTACCGTTGCATTCCACTTTCAAGACTAGAAGGTGATTAGTTTTTCGATACTAAGTAGAAAAGAAGACGCGAAAAATAATTATGGGAATTGATCACGATAGGCATTTGCTGATCTACTGAGTCAGGTCAAATCTCATCTTATCCATTTCTCCCCCGCACCACGTGCTCGTGACATGAAAAAAGAAGCTCGGGAGGAAGGTGCGGCTAGTTGCTGCTGGTGCAGGTGCTGGCAGGTGCAGGCGCCAGCGGGTGCAAGTGAAAGTGCAAGTGCGAGCAGGTCCCTGTACCGTACCTTCATGGGTTGGGCAGCCGCCGACAGGTAACTTACATTCAATATTGCCTAGGCACAGTAAACAAAAGCAAACAAATCACTTCATTCACCTTCATTCTCTTTTTAATCTCGCAACTTCTCTTTTCTAATCCTTGGTCTGATTTCCTTTAGAGTTCTTTATCGCAGGCTCTTCCTGGGCGAGCTCGAGTCTCACGACCGCGACTCATCTCGGACAATTCATCTCATTTCATTTTCTCTTCATCTTGTTCTTGTCCTTCATTTGACCTAAAACAACGCCACGCTAAAGTAGTCGGTCCGGCTCTTGTATCATCAGGCTTTCGCTCGCTCGCTCGCTTCCTCTCGACCGTTACGATCTCCTACTGAAGTCGATAAACTATAAAGGCTCGACTCGACGCCCTCACGGGACCCTCCACTCTGCGACTACTGCACCTTGCTCCTCCAGGGTCCCACGTCGAGATCTTACCTTAGGCCCCGCCACTCCACTTCGGTATTCTCGTCCCACTACAGGTCGCAACTTTGCGCTGGTATTGGATTGGATTGGCATTTATTTACCTACGCCCGACTCGACCCAAAGCAACAACAAAAACAGGCCTAGCCCGTGATACGAAAACTTGCTCCAACAATTTGTTCTTCACTCTCCTCCACTACGTCTCGATTCACGAGAGATCATGAAAGGCGTCGAGCCGGATCTTGCCCAGCGCCTTAAGAGATTGAGACGCGTCAATAGCTCTGTGTCTTGACCACCGACCAAGCTTTCACACACACAATTTGCTTTTTCCAGCCATGTCTTATCAAACGGCTGTTACTACCGAGGCTCAGGCCGGCACAATTCCACTGCGACATCCCGATACCACGACTGATCGACCTCCGCCTCCTCCCCCGGTGCCCTCTTCCGATCCTCATTTGATCGCCGACGACCCCTCCGCACCGAAAGCCTCTGCCGATCATGGCCTCTTCGAGATGTCGCCAGCAGAAGCACTCGCTCTGCTGAGCGCAGGCGTCGAGCTTCTTGTCAGGATAACGGGCGATGTACCGCCGACACCACCGCCAAAATCTCCTACCGTGCCGCACATGAGTGGCATGCAAGCTGAGAAGGAGAATATCGTGCGGTCATATTCGGATAAGAATCTGGCGAAATTAAGGAAACAGGCCGAGCTTGAGGCTAAGAGGTTGGCTGCCAAAGATAAGCCTGAGCCTGTGCATGACAATCAGCCAGAGTCGGGGGATATTGATGGTGTGCGGCTGAAGCCTCACCCCGGTCTCATGTCGCCGCCACCTCAATCAGAGCCTTATGTTGTCGTGGGAGCCGATTCCCAGCCTGTCAACTTGCAACACAGTGCTATAACACGCAAATTCTACAGCAAGAATGAGCCTCCGATCACTATCAACCAGTATCTTCAGCGACTACACCAATTCTGTCCCATGAGTACCGCAGTATACCTCGCGACATCACTATATATACACCGATTAGCCGTTGAGGAGCGAGCTATCCCCGTCACCCGGCGCAACGCACACCGTTTAGTCCTGGCTGGTCTTAGAGTTGCCATGAAAGCTCTTGAAGATCTATCTTATCCCCATGCCAAGATGGCTAAGGTGGGTGGCGTCAGTGAGGCAGAACTGGCTAGATTGGAGATAAGCTTCTGTTTCCTGGTTGGATTCGAACTAGTTGTTGGTGAGAGTCGACTACGGAAACACTACGAGCGATTGAGAGATCGCACATCGCATCACGGTTTCGATAATGCGGATGTTCCTATATTAAACCTCAAGCCTCGGCCACGCGGCGGAGTCCAGCCAGCAGCATAGACAACTGGCTCACCTACTTACCCTACTCATCTACATTTCACGCATCATGGTTTGGGACATTTGAGAGCATGGAATCTGCATGTCATTTTGTTTTTATTTTTGGGGCGCCGTACTTTATGGTGTTTGGCACGAGCATTGTACATGGCTTTTTACCTTGCACATAGTCTAGGCGTGGCATTATGGGATGAGAGGCATATATATGTTGGAGTGCATCGTGAATTTATATCCAGACTTGTCAGCATAATCCCGTCCATTGCTTTCATCATTCCCACGTGTTCATGCGATGTGGCTGCCACGATCTACGAAACCAAGGGAACTACTTGACTCGTAATCAGGGTCTTGACTCTTCACGAGGGGTCCATCAAGACCCGCTGTGTGATGGACCCATCATGGCTTTTCGATTCGGAATGTTCCAAGAATCCACATAACTCCGTATAGCCGTCGTGTAAATGGAACGTAGTATTCGAGCGAGTCAGAACTCCATGAGCAATATTGATGGGTCCACTGGGTATCGAATGCGGCCTATTTCCTGAGTCTGTACAGCTTCACCATGGACTTTATCGATGGCACACCGATACACTGTCTGCAGGATTCACTGCTCCCAGACTTGACCTATCATTGTGAGGCTAGTGATCCTGATTGTCCATGTGCTGCATTTCCATATTCGTTTCTGCCGCAGATAACCGCTTACCCCATCTCACAACACCCCATCCTGATCCATCATCGTCATCTCACGTCACTTCTGTTCAGTCACTCATCAACAAACTCTGGGATTTGAGGCAGCGTTCATGTCGAAATGGGCGCCAAGACATCTGAAGACGATCACTCTGGAGGAAATGGTACTTCTCATAGCCTCTGATACACATAGAAACTTGACTTACACGTGCCAGGCCAAGGACCTCTCTCATCCAAGCCATCCTCTGCAGGAGGAGAGCCACGCGGTGCTCATCTCGCCCGCGACGGCGACGGTAGTCTGGGAGGCGACGGGGGCGACGACGACGACGATGATGATAACATCAACGCTCCCGCCGGACCGCTAACCGACGGTGCTGGTAAGAAGAAGAAAAAGAGAAAGCCTAAGAAGAAGAAGAAGGCTCCTACACAGCAATCTTCACCTCCCAGAGTCCCACTGAGTGATCTCTCCAAAGAGTTTCCCAGCGGTGAAATTCAGGACTACAACACTGCTCGTACTACAGCTAAGGAATTTCGCTTCATGGGTCGTCGACAACTCGAAGACCCAGAGTTTCTGAACGATTATCGAAAGGCTGCTGAAGTTCATCGCCAGGTCCGACAGTGGACGCAGGAGAATGTCAAGCCCGGTGATAAACTCATTGATGTCGCTAATGGTATTGAAGACGGCGTGCGTGCGCTGTTGGGGAACCAGGGTATTGAACCCGGTGATAACCTCAAGGCTGGAATGGGATTCCCCACAGGTCTCTGTTTGAACCACGAAACTGCGCATTATACGCCTAATCCTGGACAGAAGGATGTTGTTCTCAAGTATGAGGATGTCATGAAGGTTGATTTCGGCGTGCATATCAATGGTTGGATCGTTGACAGTGCCTTCACCATGTCATTTGATCCTACATACGATAATCTTCTGAATGCCGTCAAAGATGCTACCAACAGCGGTATCAAGGTATGTCTTTCACTTTCTCACAGATGACATGTCTGACAACTGTAGGCTTCTGGCATCGATGTTCGTATCTGCGACGTCAGCGCCGTAATCCAAGAAGCAATGGAGAGCTACGAGGTCGAAATCAACGGCAAGACCTACCCCGTCAAACCCGTTCGCAACATCTCAGCGCACAACATCAAACACTATCAGATCCACGGTGGAAAGTCGATCCCGTTCATCAAGAACAATGATCAGACTAAGATGGAAGAAGGCGAAGTGTTTGCCATCGAGACATTCGGTACAACCGGTACTGGACGGCTTTACGACGATGTAAGTGCACGTGTTAGTGAGGGAGTTGGGTTGATGCTGATAACTTTAGGTGGGAATTTATGGCTACGGTCTGCATCATGATTCGCCGAGACATGTGAATTTACCTTTTGCGTCGGCGAATAGGCTTTATAAAGTCATTCGTGAGCAGTTTGGTACTATCGTCTTTTGTCGTCGATATCTTGAGCGTTTAGGCCAAGAGCGATATCTCGCTGGTGTAAGTGCTGTAACCATATATGAGGGGAAGATTACTGACATCTTATGAAGCTGAACTCTTTGGTCTCGAATGGTATTCTTGAAGCGTATGAACCGCTTGCTGATATCAAGGGTTCTTACTCGGCGCAGTTTGAGCATGTAAGTTGATGTGTGAGTGAATATATGAGAGGGATGCTAACTGTTGTAGACTATTCTGCTTCGAGAGTCGCATAAGGAGGTCATCAGTCGTGGGAGTGACTACTAGATTGAGAATGATTCAATATTTGTGAAATTGGGGATATGGAGGGTTCAACATGATATCGGAATGCATTCAACACCATTTCCTCCTGCTGAGCGGTAGTCCCAACACTACTGCACACAGCAACGGTCTGGCTTCAACACGCCTGCCTGAGTTTACATTCGTATGATAGTCTAGACTGTCACCATCTTTACCAAAGCTATTTACACTTGCACATTCACGTCGGTACATGACTTGTGCTGAACTCTTGGCATTCTCGGTGATTTCCCAAAACGTACTCTATCAAACATGCTATCATCTCGCCATAGATCAACAGTGAGTCACTGGAGAGACTATCTCAGACACACCTACATACAGACAGGTACATCAGTCACTTAAACCCCGCCATATGCCCGCACCAGAAGCGAACTGCCAATGGGTGGTGCCTTGAGAAACAGGGTGTCATGAGGCCCTATCGGCTAATGTCTCGATCGGCACATCATGAGCGGGGTTTGAGAAGCGAAACTCCCTTAGTGTAGGACATTTTTTTAGGCAGACAAGGCAATCGGATAATCGAGAGATTCCAATTGAGATGCCACTGATTGCGGCAAAACAACCCCTCCAGACCCTTGTTCCTCAATTCAATATGCCTTCCTATACCGAAACAACAATTCATGCTATACCTCTGGGCATCAACCCAAGATCCAAAATACGCCACCAGCTCGCATTTAACTAACCCTCATCTTTACAAACTCCCTTGATTCCTCAGCGAACTCAAGATGAAGCTTCACCAAAGTCCCAAAACGACCCCATCTTTCGATTCTTGGTGTTTTTTCTCCGTGTGTGCGTCTCCACTCCTCCACCAAAAAAGAACTTTGGTTGGGAACTATCCTTGTTCTGATTCACGATGTATGCATGCGCGATCCTTCGACGTTTTGAGGTTCCCTTTATTTTTTACACTTTTCTTCCGAGGAGTGAAATATCGTGTTGTCCTTTGAAAGTCGGTTGATTTATAATTTCTGTGAGAGAGATCGTGATGTCTTGGTGTGCAGCCTACTTGTTCTACTTACACTGGACTTGCACACCCTCAGTCCTAGGGTCATGAGACAGACAGAGATTTCTATTCTTGCACATTTGATGTGAAATGTCTTGTACCTGCTTTAGTGCCTCACCTCCTCCAAGCCATTGACCCTCTTTATTCTCATGTCAAGCCATCTCAGCGTAAACATTCACAGTAATGCAAGTAGGAACCAAAGTATTCAAAAAAACAAAACCCATTCTGAGTTCTTTTTTTTTCTTGCTGTTTTGTGTCTTGTATCTAACTAAGTGTTCTGTAATCCTTAAAATTGGCTCTAGGCCTCGCTCGCTGGTATCCCAATTCCCATTATCAAACTCCCATAAACGTATACAGAATAGTTCCCAAATCCCAAATCTAATCGCTAAATATCATTTGCTTCCAAGATAAAACTCCATGTAAAACAGATCAAAGTGATACAAGACCAAATCCTTCAAACTATATCGTTTACTCATATCGGTACACTCCCGGCTCGTACATCTCAGACGGCCGTCTGCTGCCAGCGCCGATTGTAAGTCGTCGCTTGGGCTGCATGCGCTCGCGGAGACGCTCACGCTGAGCCTCCTCCTCCTTCTTCTCCTCGCGACGAGCAAGGCGGCGTGCCTTGTCCTCGCGGCGCTCCTCCTCAAAGCTCAAGCGTCGAAGCTCGTCAGCGAGAACTGCTTGGCTGTCGACGACTTCGACGGAGGGGCGCTTGTATGTAGCAGAGCGCTTGGGAGGAGCAGGGGCAGGGGCGACAGGCCGAGAGGCAATCTTTGCATTGGCCTCTGCGATGCGAGTGCGCAGACGAAGCTCAGCTTCCTCTCGGCGCTTCTCCTCGCGACGGCGTTGGCGACGCTCCTCCTCTTGGTCGGAGTGTCGAGAGCCGCTCGATGAGTGGCGGTGGTGCTTGGAGCGGTGGTGGTTGTCAACGACTTCGATCTGGACGCGGCGCTGGTCAGGTTGAAGAGTTCGCTCATCAACGATGACGGGGCGGCGCTTGTTGGGGTCCCGTGAAGAGTCGACGATGTATGTGTTTGAGATGGGTGATGCAGGGGCAGTGCGAGGGGCATTCCATTGCTGGGGAGGAGTGCGTGGTGTAGGGGGGCTGTCGACCAAGACGATTCTCTCCTGGTGACGAGAGCTCGGTCGACGCTCACGGCGGTTCAGATCAAGAACCTTCTGGCCGTTGATGTAGACTCCAGATGATCGCTTCTTCTTGCTGCCGTTGCTGGTGTATGAGCGGTCTGATTCATCTCCTGAGCGGTATGAGCCCGACGGTGTAGAAGGGGCAGGGCTATACTGCGGTGTAGGAGGGAGTTGAGTAGCATAAGGGTAGGAAGAAGCGTCGTAGGGAGCAGGAACGTATTGGACCGGGTGCTCGAATAGAAAGTTGCTGGCGCAGACTTGTCCATGGCGAGAGTTTGCGCAGAGCGTAGGTTGAGACCACTGCTCGCGACGTCCATCGGGGTGGACGTATGTGTAGATGTTTGTAGTGCACATTGTGTCGGTACTGAGAGGTTCTAAGCGACTGTTGCGCTGTGGGGGATCCTCTTGGATGATGACCGGAGGCAGACGATGTGTTCTTGATATAGTCTGCTCAGGTGGTGAAGAAGTGCTGCTTCGACGACGACGGTTGTGGACGATGTTCTCAATGATAAGAGGTGACTGTTGAGAAGACAGTTTGAAAAGAGAAGAGAGAGAGAAAAGATCAAGCTCTTATAGTAAGTGGTGTTTGTGTAAGATGAATTGAGTGTTTTGTTTGGTTGTTGAGAGAGTGGCAGATGGAGGTGGGTTATATAGAAATGAGGAAGGGTAGTTTGAAAGCTGTGTAAGCTAGCTCCGAGTACCGAGTGACTTTGGGAGTAATTGGATGCCTGGTCTTGTAAAGTAAGTGTAAAATATGGAGTGTTGGTGCCTGGGGTTTAGTTGGTTTGTGAGAGTGTGTGCAGTAGTGTGATGTTGTTGGTGTAAGTGAGTGTGTGGTTCGCAAAAGCGGTTCGAAGATATATACAAAGAGACTTGTGCTTGCAAAAAGGGTGGTGTTCCCTCCCAGAGGCTTGGTTCTCCCTCTGTAAAGGCAGCCTTGAAGGTGGAGAAGGCCGTTTCTGCCTACCGTCCGTCTGCGGCCACTAAAAATCCCTGTCCTGTCTAGTTAGTCCTGGCCCCCAAGGAATATGCCCATGCCGATGACTCCCCCTGGGTCATCTCAGCCACGGCCACCCATGACAGTCAGTTTGTGTTGGTTCGAACCGCCAGACAGAAACCACAGAGTCAAATGAATATCAGAGGGCAGGCTTGCTCAATTGCTAGGTTAGTGGGATCGAGGAAAACGGGTATCGAAGCGGGAGATCAGGACACGGACGACAAGTGACAATCCCGTAATTAGAGAGTAGATCAACTCGTGGGCAGATGAATTGGTATTTTACAATTGGAAGACAACGTAATCTAGGACTTCAATGGCCAACAACACGCGGCCACGGTTGAAACATGACCCTAAAATTATCACCAACAGACATTATGATCATGAATGTAAAAATTCTATGTACCAACAAGTGTCATTGCTATCCCGAGTCTATTTCGTTCCCTTTGTCGCATCGCGAGTTTGTCCGTCGGACTCGAGAAATGTCCTTCGGTCAAAGACTACAATACCCCATTATCTCGCATCATGGGATCCCCCCGGCGATTGAGTCATCCAGGACTAAAACGCCTCTAGACCAGTCAAGGACTAAAGTACATTGTTCCCTATGCAAGTGCTGCAATGTTCTGCATTCGGTGACCTCGTCCTCATTCGCTCTGAGTCACGCCCCTGTTTCCACTTCCACTTACACTTGCACTTACACTTGGGCAGTGCTAGGGGACGCCTATCGAGGCTTGGATCCGCCCAAGAATCGACGCCAGTTCTCACAGCCTCAGCCCTAAGCTAACCAGGATCAACCACCATCATTATCTTGACTGGAACCAGTTTTGTTCAGCCTCGCATTGATATCATCAGTGTCAGCACAATAAGTTTGATCAACGTCAAGGATTCATTGGATGCCTCTTCCTTTTGACATGCAGCGGGAACTAACATCGCACAGATGAACCAACCTATGCTTGTCATATCGGGACGCACAGTTCAACTGGGCTTGCACAATGATGCAGAACATGATCAATAGCCGTTGGAAGATGCCAGAAGAGCACTTTCAAAGTATGTAGGACCAAGGGCGCGCGTACGTCATCTCATGTAGACTTGTCAAAAGCGCATTGCAGCGTTACACAACGTGGTGCGAATAGCTTCAGGCCCAAATGACGTTTCCCTTTTTTCTCTCTCCCTATATTGAAACGAGAAGTACGGAGTAGACCGAAGTCCCAAGCCAAGGACAGATATCCACAGTCCAATTTGTGATTCCCCCAGCTCGCGGCACAGTAACATAGACAGGCATTAGCAACAATCCCATTATTCTATTGGCTCGTGACAGCCAAAATACCACACAAGGTACGATCGATTTCAGACTCTTCCGGCACCGAGATATTGCTGCCTCTTCCGATAAGAACTAAGTTAACTAACGCCGAAACGGCCCCCAAAAACTACCTAGGACGATGTTGCCTTTCCGGCTGCCTCACCGAAAAGATCTTCTGCTTTCTCAAAAGAGATCATTTCACAGTTTCGAATTGTAATCACCTCATGTATCATCATCTCGATCAAGAATCAACGCATGCATGCATGATGCATCCGTTGAAGAAAAGAAGAAGAAAAGGGCTGAGCAAAGGCCTCAAACTTGACCCCATCTCCAAGACCTAGACCAAAGCGGAATGGCGCCATCCAGCCCTGTAAGGCAGAACCTTGACCCTGGCCCCTCTGCTGTAGCTCGTTCGCTTCTGTGGCACTGCCTCTTCCCTAAGAGCTCAGAGTAAGACCTAGAGAGAGCAGAGTGGGCGCAGCAGCTTTTCATGTTTGGATTGATATACCTCATTCCCTACCTACGGACCATTCCATCATCGCTTTTCCTCTTCCATTCCTTGTTGAACTTTAACTCCGTATTCTTTTGGTTGCCTCTTCCTTCGAGTTTCGGCTTACACACGATCTTCACTTCTTAATTCCGACAGCTTGATTTTGTTCCATTTCGAGTATCCAGAGCGATTGACACGCAGACTCTCCCGTCTTAACTCCAAGCGCCGAACCGAGCTCCCGGGCACGCGACTTTCACTTTGTATCTTCACCAAACGCCCATTTTCGAACAATGATACGATTATCATGATAAAGTTTATCTAAATTGAATTCCTCTGGCGCCCTGTTTCAGTCCCATCGCAGCTCTTGAGTGTGTATCAAATGATTGGTACTTTGTTACCGTCTCGGTCTTCATTCTGGTCTTACCGAAATAGTAATATACAGAACCAACAACCAACAGAGTGGCGACATTATCAGGCTGTCGATCGACGGCGCGTTTGTGGCCGCATGTTTCATTATCCGCGCGCGGTTAACAGGCAGATACTGATGGCAAATTCAGTTGCTAATTATGTCGAGGGCAAAGTCTAATTATCAACCCAGGTGTGTTAGTGTCAGTTTAAGTGTCAGCTGTCAGGAACACTTGTGTTGCTATTCTTGGCCCTCGCCTCCAGGTGAGATCACTCCAAGTCTGTGCTGTTCAAGTCTAATGCTAGGTTGTTAACAAATTCCCATGGATGATATGTTCATGGCAGGTTAAAAACACATTGACTATGCTAGATATCTTAACAGTTAGAGTAGGCAGATAATCAAACACTTCAGTTACATTGTCGATACGCAAACACTTCTCAGCACAGAACCAACCGTGACTTACACCTTCCAGTCAACCCCGATATCAAAGTAACCCTTCTCAGGTACCTTCAACACCGAACAGCCAACAACCTTTCCATCGGCCACAAAGCCCCCTTGATCAACACCCTCCGTCTGAACCCTGTTCCCCCACCAATCCAGCGCAATCCCCGGGTGCTGCACCGCAAAGTACATCACCGCGCCAGAAATACCAATAGCCGCGCTCATAGAACTCGTCAGCACGTACGCGTACTTCTCCCACCACGCCGCGTACCGCCTCTTGATCACCTTGTTGAACACAAACGCCAGAACTATCGAGCCCTGCATGTAGCTCCAGTTGAACGGAGCCCACGCCATCGGTCCTATCAATAGGATTGGCGCGTTGACGTTGCGCCAGAAGGTGTTGGGCCACCGCTTGGACATGAAGTACACGGCTATGGGGACTATGACACCTATGGGGATGGTGTATGTGACTGCTCGGTAGGGGCCTTGGGTACCGAATAATCGACGTGGCCCGACGACGCCCCATATCACTGAGGACATGAAGAAGGTGTGCGTACGGGGACACGTGAAGCGGTCTTTCTGATGCGTTTGACATACATCCTCAACGTTACGGAGTAACCAGTGATTCACGCCCAACCCAACAAAACCAGCCAAAAGAGTCGCATAAACCTGCGCAACAAACGCCCACCTCGGTGGAATCTTGGCATAGTGCGCGAGCTTGAGATCACTGGCAAAGTTGAGCGACTGATGTGTCGACATGAAACTGAACATCTGGAAAATCATGTTCGGAATTGGTTGACCCTCGAACACATGGCCAGAAACAAGCTGGGAGAGGATACGTGTTGAAATCTCCATGTTCGTAACAGCCAAGAGCATCCCAATTGGAATTTGCAACACGACGGTGAAGATGACAGCTAGGACGATGCCCCATATTGGCATGCCAGTTGGCCAAAGGCTCACCGAGACACAGGCGATGATGAAAGACGCAACGAGAATGACAATGTACCACCAGTGAGGACACTCTGGATACGCAGACATAAGACGGTTGTGCACATCATTGAACTCCTCGTCTCGCGACTTCCGAGCCCAACAAGCTCGTAGCCCAGACATGATATCCTTACGGTGCCAGAGGTACATGTGCACGGGTGTAGCAACATATATCATAAAGGCAGCCGCATACTTGATCACCTGAGTGGATGTCATGAGGGGGACACTGTACTCGTGGTACGCGGTCTGATTAAGCGTAAGGTCGGGCAGCAATACGCGCGAGATGTTGTACCGCAATCCATGGTTGTCGTAGATGAAGTTGTTGTTGATAGGGAGGTAGCCCGTGTTCCAGACATTCTTGAAGTACACCAGCGGCGCAACTATGAAGCCCCATATTGCCATACCGCTTGCAAAGTTCATAAGTGTGAAGAAGGGTGTTACTATAGGGTCGCCAAGATACGTGGCGACATTCCAGTCCAATGTTGGTAAGGGGTTGAGGCCCAAACCGCAGGTTGATCCAGCTATGAGGGCGAGTGTGACGTTTCCTGGTGATATCCATGTCGGCCAGTTGAACAAGTAAAGCGCTTTGAACAAGTAATTGGGAATCCAGAAGTAGAAGAACATGGAAGTAAAGCACATCAAGAAAAACCTGTATCGCGACATCTTCCACCCGTGCACTGTATCTTCTGAATGTCCATTGTCCTTGTTCAACGCCTTGGCAAGTGCAATGTTTGCCAGTGCTTTTGGCCAGATCATCGAGGGCGGGTAGACCAGGAACCTTCGAACCAGACCTGAACATCCATATCCGATGAACTGGGTCGATATGAGCGTGAGGGTCTGCCAAGGTATACTATTCGACAGGTTCTTCTCCCCGTAAAAGACATCGAGTTTCAGGACTTGGATGATGCTCACGATGTAGGCTCCGACTGCAGAACCGCCAAAGGTTACATTCGCCATCATTGCAATCATAATCTGTTCCTTTTGGTTGAAAGGTCCAGGATTGAGTGTGAACTCCCACGAAAACACTCTAAACTTCCTCGTCGGCAGCCATCTCGCCAACAGCTTCCCCACGGGCAACGCTAGTATCTGCACAATAAACGTCGAAAGTCCAATGGGAGGCATTCGAAGTGAAAAGAACTGTTCGACCCCAGTGCCAATGATTGCAAATATTGTTCCCAGAAGGAATACCCTAAATGTGCCAACTGGCAAGGTCGGGTCGTCCGTATCATCCACAACAGCTCGGACTTCAGGATAGATGGAGCTATTTAGCATCAGTTCCTTCTGAGCCTCGAACTCTCTAGAGATCTTCTGGCCTCGCTCAGCATCTTGTTGCTCGTCGTTTTTGTTCTCGAGGTATTCGCGCGCTCGGTTGAGAAGGTCGTCGGGAAAATTCTGGTCATGTTCGTACTCCTCCACAAGCCTTCTTAGGGTATCTTTGAGAGGTTCTCTTGATTCTTGTTGCTCCTTGCTCTCTTGGCTGCTACCACCGCTTTGCTTCGGCTCGTCGTTGATTCGAGTTGTGATGTCCACAAGAGTAATATCGCCATCTGAAGTGATTGCCTTTGGCTGCTTCAGGGGAGCCATTACATGTATTGTGTAGAATCGCGTCTCCGCAACCCAAAAGACCTTTAAACCTAGATCTTGTCGAATCGAACAGTTGATGGGTAACTAGATTCCAGAGAACCTCAAGAGGGGAATGGCATGGAACGTTGAATTCGAGTCTTGCATCGCTTTGGACGAATTAGCTCACGAGATTCCTCGAAACCATCAGCTGGTAGGAGCGGTAGCCTCGGGACAGTTTGGAAGCAAACCCAATGCAGTCGGTATCTATAGATTCAGTAACTCTGCGAAGCATGAACCATCAGCATTGGTGTCAAGCGACAGATAACACGAACCAGCTCAAGATAACCTCAGAGGGCTTGCTGAGTAGCTATGACAGTAAGTTCGGAGTATTCTGAGGGGAAAATGACGAGGGGAATTTGGAAGGGGCGTTTATCCTGAACATGGTTGGTATTTCGGGTTCGATAGTAAAAGCTATAAAAACTTTGAGGCTCAAAGTCAATGAGCCAACAAGCGGTCATCAAGATGTTGTGTATCCCATTCTCCTTCTTTAATCGATTGCGCGTGGGGATATGGGCAGTTCATCCAAACCGATGAGAAACTTAAACCTCATATGCGCCACAGCCCTCCATAGTTTCGAAAACAGATGTCGTAGCCCTCTTCGTTGGTCTCATCAATTGCTCAGAAAGTTCAACAACAGATTCAATCGTCGTTATTCGGTGACTGTCGAGAGCAATATGACCTGGCCCATCTCTCATAGCTTCGGCGCTGGTATTCATACAATAACAATGGTGAACCCCCCGCTTGCGGCTGAAGGTAAAGTCCATCTGCTACCAATGCTCGTGTCGACGCCGTCCAGCATTTCGGTATGGTCTGGCTTGACAGTCGTCCATGCAGTTTCTGCGCAATATCGAAGAGATGTCGGAGCCCGTGCATGGACGCTTGCAAACTCCTCGATGTCGCATAGGAAGGCCAGAAGGATCAGCCGTAGAATAGGTGGTCCAAAGGTTCGAGGTATGACGGCATAGACAGTCGTTACCGGGCCGATCGATGCCACGATCAACTCCGGTGGTCATTCGGTCCCATAATGTCGTCCAAAATCCTCTCGCCATAAAGAATCTCAGTCGTAGTAAACAAGTCGGCATGTCTATTGTGCCAAAGCCCAAACACAAAGCGCCGTTGAATGCATAAATGTCGCGTTCCTCGTCTGCCATCAAAAGTTCAAATCGTAACACAATAGCACATCATTCAGAGAATCCCCATTTGTCGCCAGGGATCATTTTCTCTTCCTCTTCGACGCTGTCTTCTCCGCGCCACACGTCTGGCCTCGCCAGTACAATCCACACATCCCCAGACAGCAAAGATCAATCTCCAGCCACTACATCACGCGTATTAGCAACGTGACCCTTCCAAAAGAGGGTAGGAACTTACACCACGGCGATCAAAGCCCACAGGGCAGCCATGAGCCACTGTTCTTGACGCTTCTGCTCGGCGTTCTTGTCGTCGGTGATATTGATGTTTGATACCCACATCATAATGATTCCGCCAACACAAAGAGCTAGAGAGAACAAGTCGTGCAGTACTCTTCTAGAGGTAGCTAACCTCGGAACTGTGAATGAAGCATCTGTCACTGCTAGAACATCCCAGCTGTCGTTGAGCATTGCAATTGCACACTAGAGCACGTCAGTTTTGCGTAACCAGAAATTCTGAGGCGAGGGGTTACTCACACCGACAGCACCAGCGATGATGACCTGACTCTTCGAAGGCCACTCTTTGCAAACAAATGCGAGCATCAGAATCGCAGCGAGGCTGGTAATCCAAGCAATCAATCTCACGCCCGCATGCGCCATGGCATAAGGCCTCGACAGCCTCTGCGGGCGATTACGCCGCACCGGCCGTGAAGGCATGGCGCGCTGTGGCAAAGGACAAACAAAGTCTCAGCGATGAAGCATTTAAAAGAAAAGGAAAAAAGAGAGACACAGCGAGCGTTGTTGATGCTGGAGAGGAAATAAAGTGATGAAGAGAAAGTGGAGGAATGGAGATTCGGGGGTTCAAGGGTCAGGGACGGGAGGGACCAATTGGAGAGGCTGGGGCTAGCCTAGTTGAGGGTAGTAGTCTAGTGCTAGTGGAAGGGAGCTATCGATGTGCCGGGGGCTTTAGAGGGTGGATTTGGATAACTCGGTTTTGCATTCCACGATAGTCTAGAATTGGAATGGGTATCACGATATCAAGAGTTGAAGGAGGAGGAGAGTGTTGTTTCATCATACGTCAATGCATACAGTGCAGTATTTGTTAACCGACAGTGGAGGCTTCTGTTTGATCCCCTGGCCTGCCATCCTGAGGTGGGCTTGTTGCCGTAGCACACCACCAACCACATTCTAACCGCCACCGACTAATCCCTGTCCCGTTCAACCCACTTCACTTCACTGCGCTTAACATCAATCATAACATCATCATTATCTATCGACCCTAAATCTAAAACGAATACTCCTCGACATGCAGATATATCCCCTGCGCTCCCGTTCCCTTATGCACAGCTCGCTCATCGCTCAAACGACTCACGCAATTCCTCGTCCGTGCCACTATCTCGCGCCCGCCGCAAACAACGACCCCTGTTTCTCCCCAAGCCTGCTCCACCGGCTCGCGAATCATGGTCTCGATGTCTGGTCGGCACGTGTATTCGCGGATGAGCTCTGGAACAGTGGCGGTTATCTTCCCGCGGCAGGGAGAGTCGCTCGGACAGCCTTTCTCGTCTGGACCGTTTGCGCTGCAGCAGCACCCCGTTGTTGGTCCCTTGACGGGTTGGATGTCGTCGGAGCCGCTGGTGTTTGAGGACTCTGATCGAGCAAAGACCGGGCTTGTTTGACTGGAGCTTGTTATGGCGATATGGATGCTTACACCGACGCCTTTGGCTCGTACCATTCTGCCAGCCTCTTCGGCCCTTTCGACGTAATACTCGATTTCTTGAGATGTTCTCGCAACGAGGATAATTTCGACTCTTCGTGTGCAATTCGATTTTTGCGCCGCCGCAATGCTTTCGAGGATGGGAACAACGAAGCTGGCGCCAGTTGATGCTCCAATTAGTACCAGCGTTTCGTAAATATTCCACTTCGGGGGAACGCCATATGGCCCTGACACGAAGCCCGTAAGTTCGGATCCCGAGTTCTTTGTCGCATATTCGTGTAGTCGTTTGGAGAATCCGTTATGGGCGCGCACGACAAGCTGTATACTGTTGCAGCAGCATGCGCCTTCGAGTTTGTGCGCACATGCGATTGTGTATGGGTGCGCTTCGAAGGGTCCGAGACGTGGGACCCAGAGGTAAATATGCTGTCCTGCCTTCCACTTGAAGTGTACATCCTTGATGGTAACGACAGTCGTGGCTTGTCCAACAGCGCGGGTAACGACTCGATGCCCAAGATGCTTCATGCCTTGACACTCTGTTCCTTGTGGTCGAAGGCGGACGTTTTGCCATAGCAAAAGTACCCATCTCATAGCGCGGTCGAAAACGAGGAACGAAATACTCATCCACAGCAGCCATCGAGCATTCGAGGGAATATGCTTGTGGAGCAACCACAGCATGATGATACTGGTCAGTACATGCTGAGCCACCCAAACCTCATACGAAAGCCTTCGAATGGGAACAATTCCAGTGACGACGTTCCAGAGCAGAATTGCCCAAGCTGCAAGTCCGTACTTGACGAGCGGCATAATCTGAAGTGCGTAGTCAAGGAATTCAGCGCGCACCCACATAGTCCAGAAGTGAAAGCCATGAACCGTCGCAGTAACAAACATCGTCCGCGCAATCCATCTATGCAACCAGTTAAGCCTCTCATGACTGCTCCCAATCAAGAATCCGATAACGTTGACTTTTGTCGCCAAAAGGTAGAGTAGCGGGAACTGTGTTAGAGTGACCCAAGCGTTGCGATATCCGATGCGCTCCCAGTAGTACACATCATTTTTCGAAACCTGCCAGCTCATTATATAGACAATAACGACCCAGTAACATGCTAGAACGATGATTCGACCGAGTGGAAGCGGTGTTGCCCACCGAAGGCCATTGATGGGGATATAATATTGCGGATGGCCCATTTCGCGGACGACAGCGGTTGCTGTCGCCCATGCTTGACTGAATGCTCCTCGTGGACGTGTTGGGTGGTCTATTGATGGATCGCGACGTGCTTTTAATCTGGTAAAGTGTCAGTGTGTTTAGCGCAAGGTCGTCAAGCGACGTACCTTTGTTGAGCGTCGAGATGGTTGATGCCACGAATGGCAGCGAGTGCGCCGACGACACCAGCGATGGTATACCAGTATCCGCGAGCAAAGGCATAGTTGACATCCATCCGCAAGCCGGGGTCATGATGCATGTGGTCCATATCCATGATGGGCTATGATGCGCCGATAGCGCGGGTTCGATGTGACTTGAGTTGGAGGGAGGTTCAGACGGCCAGCGTCGTGATAGAGCCAATGTATCTCTGGCTTATGAACAGTCCTGCAATGATGGTATGGTATTGCGCTTCAGTTACTCATGTTACCTGCAAACAAGCCAAGTTTTGTTCGAGTGCAAGTGTCCAGTTTCCCTCCGACTGCGTGACAGGTGAGAATGAATGAGCAAGTTGATATGATGAAACCGCTTACGGTGACTGTATCGAACAAGATGTCAAGGTCACAGGTCGCCGGGTATGAAAGAGCCCGAGTGCTGATGTTGGATAGTGAAGAAGAGGCAAACCCCGCGGAGTGTGATTGATTGATTGCCAGACGAAGCGAGGCGAGGCGAGATGCCCATCAGATCGCTTGTATCTGCAACTAACCTCTTTAGATTGGTGCAATCAAGCGATGCGAGCTTGATACTTTGAGGCTACACCCGGCAGTAGAAACGTCGAACAACCGCTCAAATTGCGCATAAAATTACCAAAACTCAAACTCTCAACTCCCATCTCTTTTTTCAAATCTCCCCCAAAACTATATCCGTTCTATCCGTTCATGCCGAACATCCGATACTTATCACCATTTATTCATCAAACCTTCTCACGTTGATTTCAACTTCTTCATGGTCTGACAAAAAACTCGCTCACTAACACCAGAGAAACTTGCTCAAATAACCTCAGGTCCGTGCACGCTCCCCATCTGATTGGCTCCTCCGCATGTCAAGGACCCCTGTTTTTTCTCCCCTGCGAGGTCTAGAACTCTTGGGGTAGGTAAGTAGAGCGGAAAAACGTGCTCACCACTAACACGGCATTTGGCGATGGAGGCTTACACTGCGAGACTCTGCGGTGGAAAAGTCTCTGCGCCATTGCAGAATTGACTTTTTATGAGGCTTTGGGTGTTTTGGATGCACGTTTGATGGGGAATTGGCGTGAATTGCTTCAGGCTAGTGAAGATGGCTTGCATTGATGGGAGGGTTCATCATGGGAGCACAGAGCCTCAATGACGTAGCTTTCATGATGGGGAAGTTTGCAGATGCAGTGTATTCATGCTGTGGAACTGGAAGTATGTGTAACTTGAGTTGATATAAGATCTGACTACAACATGAGTCGAAAATGTTATTGCCTTGAAGTATTTGAGTTAAATGATCCCAATGGAAGGTCATTTCTCACAACGGGCTGATATCTAACATGGTAACATACACACCTTGTTAGCGAAACACAGCTCACACTAGCTCAGCCTCTCCCTAATCCCCTTGCCGATATCCGCAACTCCTACAAAAGCAGCTCAGCCGCCCACCAACTCCAACCCAGCACAGCTCACCCAAACCACTCACAACACTCTCCCCAAAACACCAAACATCAAGATGCGCTCCTCTACTCTCCTCTCAACCGCTCTCCTCTGCGGCATCTCCCTCGCCCACTTCGAGGTCAAGTATCCCGAGACCATCGGTTTCAAGGACGACAACGAGGGCGAGTCTCCCTGCGGCGGCTTCACGCCCGACCTCTCCAAGGACAAGCTCGTCGACTTCCACGTCGGCGGCGAGGCTATCGCTCTGCTATCCACGCATCAGCAGGGCAATTGGCTCTTCCGCGTGACTCTCAACGAGAAGGCCGATGGCGATTGGGAGCAGGTCTTTCCTATTGTTCAGCAGAGCGGTCTTGGTGCCTTTTGCCAGCCGCAGGTCACTGTTCCTGAGAAGTACGCTGGTAAGAAGGGTTGGGTTAACGTCGTATCCTCTGCCGTCGACGGTCTTCTCTACCAGGTATGTCCCTGCTTCTAAACTTAGGTACCTTAAATAAGTCAGATGCTAACAAAGTCAGTGCATCGCTGCCAACTTCGTCAAGGGCAAGGCCGATCCTCCCAGCGACTGCAAGAACGCAACCTCGGTGAAGGCCTCATTCGTCGACGACGACAAACTCTCCGCGCTTGTGAGCAACGACTCCAAGGCCGACTCCTCATCGAGCGGCACCGCTTCAGGCACTGCTACCAGCACCGGCTCAGCTGCATCCTCAACATCAAGCGACAACGCTGTCGCTGCGCTGCAGGCTTGGTCAGCCAACGGCGTCGGCATGATAACTCTAATGACCATTGCGGTTGCAGGAGGAGCTCTACTTGTTTAAGAAAAGAAAAAAGGACATTGGTTGAGAGCGTTGTATTTTTAATCACACACAAGCAGAACAGATCAGGACGAAACAATTCATTTTCACTGTGCCTCTGAGGTGCAGATCACCAACAACATCGCATCGTTGAGTCGAGTTTGATGAATCCTACGTTAACATCCAACCCCCTCTGCTCCCCTGCTCCCCCCATGCTCGATGATCAGCGAATATCTGTACCAAGCCGTATCCGGAGAAATACTCCACGCTCAACAACGAACATCTTTTCTCCACTAGCATCTCATTGGACATCTGAGGGTCTCTGATCTGATGTCGACCGCGACTGGGACGGAAAATCCATATTCACCGCCAGCGTCTCTTCTCTCACTCACTTCTGCCATTGATACACCAATGCCCATTGTAACATCTGATTCATATGAATTGTTTCATCTCTGTGCAGTGAGCCAATGGCTTATAATTCGTCGTTTTATGTGTGTTGTGCTCTCTTTTCCCATCAGTAACGCCCCGCGAATAGACTTTTTCCCCATGTGTGAATCGTCCCAGCTCCCGGACATAGCATAGCATAACAAACGCCCATTTTGTATGTTTTTCACGTCTCTATTGTTGTACAGAAAGCGTTTGCTTTATTATGCCTCCGACTTCCCAAGCCATTGTACATCTACCAAGCCATTTTCGCACCCATTGACATCTTGACTACCATTTCCCACGTTTTCAGTTTCCGTTTATTACGTTACATCCTACTTCTCGCCGTTTATCTCCGAGCTAAGAACCTTATTCAGTTGATATATCTTGAAACTCTGGCTGTTTGCCAGTATGGCTGCTGTAGACCTCTACCACGCCAGCTTCTCGAAGCAGCTCTTCAACTACATACCCACAGACCAACCGTTGTACTCAACATGGGGTACATCATGGCCGAAGCGCGAAGTGGGCGTTATGCTCAGTCTTGATATAGCTTCATGTTCGATACTTTTGCTATACCTCTGCCGAACACCTTTGTCACGGTTCACTCCCCGCTGGTTACAACCTTTTGCAGAAGAACCGCCACCGTTTCATCCCAAGAAGAGAAAATGGACTTTTTGGACCCTATGCCTTTTGCTCATTGCCTTGCTTGGGCTGGGGCTGGCTATTAGTTCTGCTATCGTTCATTCTCACCACAAAGCTTCGTTTATGGAGCTTGTGCCTTGGACTGTTGTGGCCTTGGTGACGGTTCTGGATAGACCTGTCCAAGCTCCCAAGTTGTTGATGTTGCAGTATTTTCTCATGATGGCAACGACTCTAACCCTCAGAGCGATCTACTATCTCAGCTTCAAGACCAACTCAATCAACCCCTTCGACATTGGACATCTCACCCTCGAGATCCTGGCAATTCTGGTCATCATGAACATGCCCCTCCGAAACCCATTCTGGGGCTCCTCAAATATTGGAAACGCCAAAGCCGCTCCATCTAACCACGTCCGAAGTCCGGAAGACAACCTCACCCTCTTCCAGTTCTGGACGATGAGATGGGTAAACCCGCTATCGAAAATCGCCCAAGAACGAGAAATCGCCATCGAAGACGTCTGGCAGTTGCCCTATGAGTTTCAGCACTGGAGACTGCACCAGGTATTCCGAACGCTCAAGGGCAAGCTTCTTCCGTGCCTCATCGAAGCCAACGGTCTGGATCTTCTCATCGGCACATTCGCAGCTATTCTGGAACGAGTCGCTGAAGTTTCTAATCTTCGTCTTACAAGCAAGCTCTATCAATCCCTCGACAAGAACGACCCTGCAGAAGCTGGACTCTGGTGCGTCGTTATCCTCAGCATCGACACTATCCGTCAAATCGCAAGGACATCTTCAGGATGGTACTCCCGCAAGGCCTACGAACGAAGTCGCGGTGAGACATTCATCGGTCTCTTCAGCAAACTCCTCACAAGAGCCGTCCCAGGATCTGAAATGACAGAGAAAGATCCCTCAGCAGATACTCAACAGACCAACACTTCTTCAAACCGCGTTAGCAGGTTCTTCAACAAATGCTGCGGCCGAAACAAGTCCAGACCAGCAGAGAAACCAGCACCAGACCATCAAGCCTCAAACGCAAAGGTAGTCAACCTAATCCGTGGCGATACTTATGAGATATCCCAGCGATTCTGGGAGTTCCCTCGCGTCGTCGCAACGCCCATCAAAGTCATCGTCACGATCTACTACCTGATTGACATCATGGGCTGGCCATCTTGCGTCGGCTTCGGATTCATGGTCATCTTCCTCATCTGCAACTCCCTCCTCATTCGCCAGGTCATTAAGCTTGAACGTCAACGAACAGGACATTCTGATCGGAGGGCTCAGGCTGTTGCGCATTTTGTAGAGGCTAGTCGCCCGCTTAAGCTCAATGGCTGGACATCCTCGTGGAAAGATCGCATCTTGAGGTTTCGAGATGTTGAGATGAGGAAGCGGTTTCATATTTCTATGGTCAACGCTACCATCTCCACGATCAATGTCTTTGGAGGTGCGGTTTATCCGTTTGCGAGTATCTGCTTATACACACTCATCCTTGGACGCGGTCTACCCAACGACGTTATCTGGCCCTCACTACAACTCTTTGCACAACTCGAAGCCAGTACCCGCGAAGCTTTCGACCTCATCTCTGCAGTATGGAAGTGCACTATCCCCGTTGAGCGCGTCAACAAATACATGTCCGAACCCGACCGAGACGAAGACGCCTTCAGCACCTGTGAACCGCGTGACATCGAATTCCACAAAGCAAGTTTCGCACGCCCCGCTACAGATCATCTTGTTCTTCGCGACTTGACCCTCAAGTTCTCAACGGGTCTGACCGTTGTGCGCGGTAAAGTTGGCTCAGGTAAATCCAGTTTATTGCTTGCGATCCTCAACGAGCTGGAGCACAAGAGCGGTTACTTCTCAAGAGCTGATGAACCTATTTCGTATGCGCAACAGCTTCCGTGGTTGCAGAATAAGAGTATCAGAGATAACATTATCTTCCATGAATCGTTTGATAATGAAAGATATCGAGAGGTTATTAGTGCTTGTGCACTGATCCCTGATCTTGCGACATTTCCTATGGGTGATCAAACGAAGCTTGAGGAGGGCGGTATTGGACTCTCTGGCGGTCAAAAAGCACGTGTTGCACTGGCAAGGGCAGTCTATAGCAGCTGTCGAATTGTCCTTCTGGACGATCCCCTTGCTGCCCTTGATCACGACACAGCGAGTTACATTGTCCAGCGCTTCCTCTGTGGACCCCTGGCCAAGACTCGAACAATTGTCCTCGTTACACATCGCGATGATCTCGTTCTTCGACACGCCGATCAAGTCATTGATATCAACGATGGTTACGCCCATGTCCTTACTCCAACGGAACTCAAAGAAGAACTCGACCACCCTCACCTCTCTAACTCTGGCCCTGCTGAAGTTCAACCACACGAAATGCCTAATGAGCAAGCATCTGAAGAACTTCCAAGCGACAAGAGCCTTCCTGAAGAAGTCACCGAGACAGGGGCTATTCCTATTGGCATCTATCTCAGATATATGGGTGCAGGAGGATGGCATCTGTGGGTTTTCCTGTCTTTGTTCTATGGATTATCTCGATACTGCGACATTGCGCGCGCACGACTCCTCGAAGCATGGGGCCATGAATCTGCAAACTTCGAGGCTCTCATCGAAAGCGAATATTGGGGTCTGCCTAATCCTAACCAAAACCCTCGTCCCTGGCTCTACGTTCTCGCAGGTCTATCGATCGCCCAAATCCTCTCGTACGCCTCAGCCCAAGTCCTCCTCGCTTCGATCAGTATCCGCGCAGCTCAACGCCTTTTCAGAATTGCCATCGACAGAGTCAGCAAGGCTTCATTCCGGTACCACGATATCACACCCACAGGCCAACTCAAGAACCGTCTCATTTCCGACATGGGCATGGTCGATGGTGGAATTCTCGCACCCCTCGAACAATTCGTTTTCAACCTGGTCGCTCTCTCGCTAAGTCTCTTCGCCATCATGACACACCAGATCTTCCTCGTAGCGGTTATCTTTGTTGTTGCCATCCTATTCGCGTACTTCTATCGTATATACGTCCCCGCCTCACGCTGTCTTCGCCGAATGGAGATGCGATATCTGACTCCCATCATCGCCAACATTGGAGTCATGCAGGATGGTCTTGTAACAATTCGTGCCCTCAAGGTTGAAAGCCGGTTCCAAAATAAGCACTTGGAAGCAGTTGACGACTTCCAAAAGCACGATCATTTCTTCTGGAGTATGACTTTCTGGCTCGACTTTAGACTCGGTATGTCTTCAGCCATCATGCGAACCATACTCGTTCTCTCCATGGTATATATGGGCACACCAGCTAGTGCAGTCGGTTTCGTTCTGACTCAAACCAACATCGCCATGATTGCTGTTCAGCAGCTATGTGAGAAGTTTGCGGCTCTTCAGCTCGATGCTGTGTCGCTCGAGAGAGTCGATGCTCTGAACCGTATTCCCGAAGAACCCAGCGGCGATATCGAGCCTCCGCAAGACTGGCCCAGGCCATGCGATAGTGTACGCTTCCACGACATGTCATTCAAGTACGCCGATGACCTGCCCTCGGTCCTGGACAACGTATCATTTGAGATCCCTGGTGGTTCAACATGCGCAGTTCTCGGTCGAACGGGCTCCGGAAAGTCGACTATCGCAAACGCTCTCCTAGTAACGCAAGCGCCGTACTCAGGCGCCGTCTCCATCGGGAGCATCGACCTCGCCCACATCAACCGTACAGCCCTCCGTAATCGAGTGACGTTCATCCAACAAGATCCAATCCTCTTCCCAGGCACACTACACGACAACATCGACCCAGAAGCCAAGTTCTCCGACCAAGACTGCACAAACGCAATCCATCGCGTTCTGGGTGCTGACTGGGGTTTAGAAACCCGCATCGACGCAGGTGGAAAGAACCTCAGTCAGGGGCAGAGGCAGCTCGTGGGTATATGTCGAGCTGTGCTGCGACGAAGTGGCTTGGTGATCCTCGACGAAGCGACGGCGTCGATTGATCGTGGGACAGCGGCGATGGTTCAGAGGATCCTTAGGCAGGAACTCAGAGAGAGCACTGTCATCACGATTGCGCATCGGTTGGAGGCTGTGGAGGATGCGACTTGGTGCTTGAGGTTGGACAGAGGGAGGGTGGTTGAGTGTGGGCCAGCGAATAATATAGGGAGAAATGCTGGGGAGGCGGCGGATATATAAGGAAAAGATGTGCCAGTTACTGCGATTCAGGCGCTATGGTATAGATGAGCAGATTGAAGATGAAATGAGACATTGGATACTATCCAAATGTATATAGAATGGCATGTCCTCAAGCGTGAAGTGAAAAAGGTGAGTGGGCTTGTTGGCTTTATATGATTGAAGACTTAGGTTGCTATAAGTCTGTAGGCTTCACATTGGTTGCCTGGCTTGACTACAGACCTGTCACCGATCGCGAGAGACCGGGTTGCACAACTGATAGTCATGAGATAGTTGGCGTCTGTGTACTCGCGTCGCACGAAGTGTCCAGTGCATAGACCCTATGATGTAGGTTTGCTCCCACTTCATTGTGATGCCTTCTTGGCCACGTTTTTAAACAGCAAACAAAGCAAAGCTGTGCTAGGTACCGTCTTACAAGCATATTAACAGACATGATCACATATTAACAGACATGATCACATTATCAATAACACACCAAGCAACTACAAACCACGGCAAACACTGCTACGTTTCATCCCAAACGTCCCCCATCGTCAGTACCTGACGGAATTCAAGACTTTGGGGGTTTGCAATATCGGGATGTGGATACAACATGATTTGCGGTAAGCGGACCAGTCAAATCAGTCTAATTAATGATCTAGGACCCTGACGGTTGAAGTCACATCCGGGTATAATTTGTGACAAGGGGACTCTTCCGTTTTATACCGTGTTCTCAAGGTCATTATCCGTGAGATACTTACAGACTTGAGGCTATTCACAGGTATATAGAGTAAAGAATAACTAGATACCTTCAGGATATACTGTCAAAATAGTATAGTCGTGAATATCTAGCGGAGACCTTCCTGGCCGGGTCGGCTACTGTACGACCTTTGACCGTCGCGGCTCCGCGAAAGTGGACCCTCCCATTCCGACACTCTCTTGTCTCTCGGAAGCGCCTCAGGTACACAGCCAATCAAACCTCACATCCGAGCCTCCGAAACTCCGACCTCGAGCTCCGAGTTGATGGAAACATGGAAAGGCATATAACATCGGCATCTATCCGTGCCTAACCATGTCTCTAAACAGTCCTGAATCTTATCGGAACAGCACGGAAGAGTTTATACTCACAGTTTCCGCACTTATTATATCCTTTCGTCGGCAATCGATATCCTCCTATTTACAGGCACGGCATTGTGCTAGAGTCTTTACCCGACGGTGAAGCATTTCCGGAAATTTATAAAAAATAGATCTTGGATTCTCTAAATAAAAAGTGATATGGAAATCAAAGGCTGAGTCCACTTGCAGACCTCGGCAAAGCTCGGTCATGCGCTTCACCTTTTTTTTTCCTTGCTATTGTTTTATTTTCTCCCCTTGACTTGCGGACGATGGCCGTTTGGAGAGGGTGTGTGTCTTGGGTAGAGGCGTGTGACTAGAAATAAAGAGCTGTGGGGGATGATAATTGGTGGTAGCTACCGTTGAAGGTGATGAAAGAAGAACCAATGATACAGAAAGAGTCCCTGCTTGGAGCTCGTGATCATGAATACGTAAATTGTCCCTTCACCTGCGCTGTCATGATACGTACGGCTCTGCCCTTTTCTCCTCACGAATAAAGTTGATTATCGGGGACAAGACCCCGCAATATCACAAGCTCGGCAACCCGTCGGTAAAAGAGCATCGACGTCACTTACAACCATACCAATCTCTCACCGAGCTCGCTCTACAGATTGAGTCATCTCAAGCTCGTGATCACCAAACTTATTTCCTTCAGAGCACTTTACAGTTGTAGCATGTGCCACTCTTTTAAGAAACAGTCAGAGGGCTCGTTGTTCTCGGCCGCATGGAATGATGCTCTGCCCCCTGGTCCTCCATCTGCCCGGACCACTGGTGGGGCATTGCCTCTCGGTCTAAAGAAACCCAGAGCTGAGGGCCGACGTCAGAGTTCATGGTGAGTGAGAGTTTCTTGTGTTGGTTCTGGAAAGGGTTTAGGGGATAACATGTGAGAGACGATGGGACGGCATGGAGAGAGGGTGTGAAGGCATGAATCTACATGCCATGATGAGAATGCACTTTGTTAGTTGAGTATACAGCTCATGAGCATGTATTTGCAACAGATCATGTTATAGATAGAGCAATTCAAGTGAACAATAACATCATATTCACACCTTGAATGCCGTGTCTTCAGCCAATTCATTGCCAAGGTATCCTCCGAGGTCTTCCATTTTCTCACCCCCAATCCCGTTCCCGTCCATTCCCCAACTCCAACTTATTTTTCCCCGTAATCTAGCTCTTCTAGTTCACAATGTGGGGTTCTCCGGACTTCAATCATAACCTTTTGAGGTGTGTAAGTATTATTAGACCCTCTACTAGACTCGGTCCATCGCCGACATGGATCGTGGTCAATGGCATATGCTCCTCTACTCTTGTCTATTCTTTAAATTGTTTCCCTCGTCCTCCGATTTCCGTCCGCTCTTGTTTCTCTTCTCTCCTCTTAGCCCTCTCTTTCACTTTTCCGTCCCTTGCTCTCTGTCCCGTCTGTTCCTCTTGTTCCTTCGAAGCTGCCCTTAGACTAAAAGTAAATAAAATCATCCACCGATCCGAACCTCGGCTCTACGAACTCGGCGCAAACCTCTCGGACCTTGAAATAGTTGCTGTTTGAACTCGGCGCAAGATTGACCGAGAGATCAATTCTGTCGCAATGGCTTCAAAGAATGGAAATGGAAAGAAACAGCCGCCCTCAGCGGCTGTCAACCTCATTGGTATGTCGCAGCCAGAGAAAACGGTTCTAAGAGACCAATTCTCCATGCGCAATTGTACAGAAACTAACATGAGTCGCAGCTGGTGGTGGTGCTGGTATGATGGAAGCTCTCGCATGTCATCCCCTCGGTAAGCTCCAGTCGCAAACCCAAAAAGTCTCACCACCAAAGAAAAAGTAATTAACATGTGAAATGAAAAGACACAATCAAAGTCCGCATGCAGCTCTCGAGGCGCGCGCGCCAACCAGGTGCTCCCAAGCGCGGCTTCATCAAGACCGGCGCCGCCATCATCGCAAAGGAGACACCCCTCGGTCTCTACAAGGGTCTCGGCGCCGTCCTCACAGGCATCGTCCCCAAGATGGCCATCCGCTTCACCTCCTTTGAGTGGTACAAGCAGATCCTCGCTGATCCCACAACCGGTGTCGTCTCCGGAAAGGCCACCTTCATCGCCGGTCTCTCAGCCGGTGTCACAGAAGCCGTCGCCGTCGTCACCCCCATGGAGGTCATCAAGATTCGTCTCCAGGCCCAGCACCACTCCATGGCGGATCCCCTCGACGTCCCCAAGTATCGCAATGCTGCGCATGCGCTGTACACTGTTGTTAAGGAGGAGGGCTTCGGTGCGCTGTACCGCGGTGTGAGCTTGACGGCGTTGAGGCAGGGTTCTAACCAGGCTGTCAACTTTACTGCGTACAGCTACTTTAAGGATTGGCTGAAGAAGTGGCAGCCTGAGTATGAGAACACAAACCTGCCCAACTGGCAGACTACTCTTATCGGTCTTGTTTCTGGTGCTATGGGTCCTATGAGTAACGCTCCTATCGATACTATTAAGACTCGTCTGCAAAAGGCTACTGCTGAGCCTGGAGTCAGCGCCTGGACACGAATTACTCGAATTGCCGGGGACATGTTCAAGTGAGTCACACGTTTCGAGCGAGAAAGATTCATATACTAACTCTTCACAGGCAAGAAGGAGTTCACGCTTTCTACAAGGGTATCACCCCTCGAATCATGCGTGTCGCTCCCGGTCAGGCCGTCACCTTTACCGTCTACGAGTTCCTCAAGGATAAGCTAGAAAAGAGCAACATTTCCCTAGTCGGAGGCAAGTACGAGGAATAAAGCAGTGGCAACAAGCCACGAAATCACCATCATCCGCTGAAGCTCTTTGTTGGGGAACCCCTTTCACTCAGAAGGACGAACCACGAGAACGCCAGTCAACATATACCTTGGAAGCCGTTTTATATCGTCTCAGTTTCTAATCAATCCACAGTTCAAGTTGCTGTGAAGGAAGCTGAAGAGTCGATCTAGGATGGCAAGATGAGAGGAGAAGGACAAAAAGAAAAAGACGGATGAAGAGTATAGAGAGCGGACAAGTATACCATGCATTGGAGTGAAGGGCGGCTCGGGTTCTTATTGCGTGCATGCATCTTGGATAAATACCAGCATTTGTAGCTTGGGCAATTGACTTTTTTTTGTGTATCAATCTCAACCGTTTATCTAACCGCCCCGTTTCAAACTGGAGGCGCCGAAAAGGAGCACGTTTCACCGTACTGACTCAGATTTCACGAACTCAGATCAGATTCATCGACCAGGTCGCTTGGGTCGGCTAAAGCCCTGGCGGGCCGCAACCTTGGGATGCAAATCCTCCAAAACCGACTGCTCGGTAATCTCACTAGGCTCCTCCACCTCAAACTTCTTCTCAAGCTTAAGACCAGCCTCACGCTCAGCGACCTCCAGGACGGATCGCTTCATCAGTGGGTACATCATTCGGAACTTGATGGACTTGTTGCCGGGTGTTGACGGGCAGGTGTAGAAGAACAGGATGGGGCTCGACTCGGCGCCGTTGTGCGTGTGAGTGTAGCGGTAGAAGGTGAACCGCGGCTCACTTGAGGAGATGGCCTGCGTCAGTTCTGCGATCCCACTTGGAGTGGGTGCCTCGGGGACGAGCTCCACCACCTCGGTATCGGGGTTGATTTTCTATAGAGGGGTTAGTTTATGTGGGATGGATCAGCTCATGGTTCAAGTACTCACTAGCATCGTCACGATTCGGCCTCCGTCCTGGCCGACTTCCTTCAGAGCAGCAACGGCGTCTTCGGAGATGGGCATAGCAAAGTTCTTGCTCAGATGGATCTCCTTGTGACCTGTTCCTGATCCCGCCTCCTGCTCAGCACGCTTAACCTCGCCCAATTGCTGCTCCTCTTCGGTGAGCGGTGCATCCAGCTTATTATGCGCATCGTGCTTCTCGAAGCCCTTCACGCTTAATTCCTCGGCTGTCGTAGCAAAGATTGTCTCTCGGAAATGTTCTGTTCCCAGCTCACGCACAAAGGTCAAGCGTGTTGAAGCGAATAGCATCTTTTGGCGCACCTTTGCCGAGTCGGGGACGTAGGTAATGGCTAGGAATCGAGGAGCGGCGTCATAGCGACGGAGGATAATGTAGAGCGCGGCATCGGGCTTGAGGTGAGGCTCGAGGCCAGAGAGGTTATCGGAGAATGAGCTTGACTTTGAAGGGATCGTAGCAACGGGGACCAGAGCCTCTTTCTCGATGGTTGCGAGGAGACCAAAGGTATCGTCCGACGACAGCAACGAGTTGAACTGGTCCTGCAGCTCCTGAGAGGCTACAATTGTTAGCAGAAGTCCACCGCTAGAGTCTCTGTAGCCTTACCTGAGATTCCGGACTGCATCTTGCCTATCTCATGGGTTGTAGGTGTAGGTATCGATGTTGTCTTGGGTTGCTCCGTCGTCAGCTCTACCCCGCCACTTTCCCCTGCGTTGGCACTCGGAGCTCCAGTGGGGCCGCCATTCATGCATTGATTTACGTCAGTCTTGACTTGCTTACCCTACATTCATCAAATCCTCTGCTCTAATACGTCTTTTGGCGCATGCTAGGGAGAAAAAAACGTCAGGACCTCGATTCTAAATAAATAGTTAGGTAAATTAGCATCAGCTTAGGATTCAATATCTTTTGCTAAGTTCAGGATACCCTTGCTGAGTTTGTTTTGACAATATCAGGGTCTGGTGCTTTGTTGCTCCCCGAGGGCATGGAAGAGATAAATGCAGGAGGTTTATAAAAAATAAAAAAACATATCTATATGCAGTAAGATCTACTCAGAAATTCGGACTACGTTGACATTGAACTCCAGTATCTGCAATTTCAAGTAAAAAGAAAACGCATCATCACGATCAGGTTGACTGCCACAGCAAACTCGGATATGTGCAAATGCTCTAAACAGCCTCATAAGCCGTGCATTCTTTTCTCCTCACTTTAAGATATTGTACACTGTTGACCTAGACGGCCTCAAGATTGCTTGACATCAACCACAATACCATCCAGCTGCCTAGACATTGCTTCCCTCTGGTGCTTCCAAGAGCATATGAATGCGAAGTCGGATTGTTACCCCCATCACTAAATAGTCATCATGACCATGAAAAGGAGACCGCCAATTGTGGGTAGCGTCGAGATCTCAGAGCGGCTCGACTTTGACACAGCCACCCGGGTTGGTGTCACGGAGGGAAGAGAGCCCGTCTCTGTCACCAAAGTTTCACTTGTGAAAGGCTCTGTTAGAGATTTGGGCGGGAGTCTAGGCACCTCCTTCGTAGAGTCTGGGGCGCTCGCTGCCGGGGCCAACGGGGATACAGTTGAAGGCAGCGTAAGAGTAGACGGGAAGTTGATGGTCGACGGTGAAGGTGACTGCTCAGGCTGATCCGGCGAGGTGACGGGAGGATCAGATGGAATGGAAGTCGACGATGGGGGAGTAACTGATGTCACAGGGGGTTGCTGAACGGCCTCAGTTGACTGCGGGGGAGGCTGAACAACCTCACTCTGAGAAAGGGGAACGCCCGGCAGAGGAGACGATGTAGCCACGGGGAGTGCGTCAGAAGCAAACGAAGCCTGTGGAGCCATGGATGCAGGTACAGCATTGATAGACATAGGCTGGTTCAACGGGTTCTCTAGCTGAGGCACAGGTTCGGAAGCTTGAAGCTCAGCCGGTTCGATGATGAACAAGTTCGAGATGCTGGGAGTGCCCTTGGGGCAGATTCCACCACACATGGGAGAGTTGGGGTCTTGAGTACACGGGTAATTGCAAGAGTGTTCGTCGACCGACTTGATGGCGTTGGCGTCATCCCCGCAACGGCAAGCACTGAGGATGTTAGACTTGATTTGATGATCATGCAACACGACTTACTCAGGAGAAACCGCAGCAAACATGTGGCCAGAGCAAGCGGCCTGGCATGCTTCAGGAGTCAGGATCCCGTTGGGAAGAGGCACTGGGTTGCTGAAGCCGGCAGCGTCAACAGTGGCACAGCCCCAGTACTTAAACTGCTCTCCATAAGATGTTTGGCCAAGGGCAGCCGTGACGCCAAAGGCAACGATGAATAGTTGGGAAAACATGATGAGAAGAAGTAGAACACGGAATGAAAGTGAAAGACAAACGAGAGGAGTTTCGCGGTTCAAGTTTATGGCGAGGGTGAATGACCAGAGGAAGATGGAATGAAAAATTGAGGGAGGAAGAAGAAGGATATGAAGTGAGGAAGGACGTTGAGGGCGTGGCCTGCGCGTGGTTCGGGAAGGAGGTTCAGATTTAGCTGATGAGGGCAGGAGCCGTGGCCGCACCTACCTTACCTCGCTGAACTGCGATCACTGCCAAGATCCGTGTTGACTCGAACCGGGAATAAGAGCTCCTCATGTTTTCCTCAAGGGTGTTACTGAGTGAGCCTGGCGATATCTCTTAAGGATGAATACAAATAGGAACATAACTTCACCTCCCCGAAGTCACTGCCAGAGGCGATGCTAAGTGCCAAGGATAATTACACAAATTTGGAAGAACTTAGGATAGGTTAGTATAATCTTAGAGAGGGTTCATGCTACGAGCCCGGGTTATCAGGAGCCTAAGCGACGACCAAAGGGTGCAAATAAAGTAATAAGAATTCTTGAACAGGCCCCAAATTGACCATCTATATCGTAGTCTTTTTGAACACCAACTCCGAAAACGCCATCCAATATTAATATTCGTCAGTCCCACCCATTAGAAGGCCTTCTGCCTCATGACCCTAAACATACGCCTTTTCGAACATGGAACTGAGTATTGTGTCCGCGCCTAATTCTCCGGAGTATCATAATCGAGCGCTCTGGACCCTCTACATTCTGATACATCCCCAGTTGGAGGGTACCCACGGGCCAGGGAAATCGCTTTCCACCGATGATTCACGTCCCAGTGTTACCGAACTGGCGACTGATGGCGATGATTCTCGAGAAGCCGCCCCAATGCCTCTCTAATTTCCAGTCGGGGCTTGCGCTGCTGGTGCTGTCAACGCAGCTTCTCCTTGAGGTTCCCACGTGCCACCGTTCTTCTCCGCAAGGTCTCGCATGGCATTCGCGTCGATCTTGTTGAAAAGAGTAGTGATTTCCGCAACGTCGCGGTCAATTTGCGCCTCCTTCTGTTTGCGATGTTCATCAGCTCTGTCGACAGGTCCAAACACCCAGAGCTCTTTGATTGTGCGAGTGAGAGCAAGTAGTTCCTTGATGCTCTCGTACTGTCCCATGTCAGTGATGATATCTCGTTGACGCGCTGTGACTTACCAGTTCGTCAAACTTTCTTTGTGTCCTTAAGCCAGCTGCTGCCATTACATCGGGGTCTCTGAAGTTAAGCTTATTTGCTTGAGCCTCGTAGTCGCCTTGCTTTTCCTTGTCCATTCCATTTACAGTGACGCAATTTATCAAATCGCGGTAGGACCTGAGGATCTCGGAGATGATCTTCTGGTGTTTGTCTGAGCAATGTTAGCAATGTGATAATATTCGGTCAAGAAGATCTTACCCATCAAATTGGAGGGAGTTGATGTATCCATCTTGAAATATGTACTCTCGATAGTACTATTGCTTGAGAGTATCACAGACTTGTAATGTTTTGATGGATAAGTGTAAGTGTGATGTTGGTGAAGCTATGAATCTGTTGTTAAAGGTGAGCTTTCACAGCAGCTTCAGGTTGAGCTTGGAAGAAGTGGGGGTGGGGCGTCAATTCCGAGGTGGGGGGCCGAGCTTCTGGCTACGACAGCAAAATATTCAGAATAGGAAACATGTTTGTGATCCATGAATCCATCCATATCTGATTGATACCAGTTTAAAAAATAGCATAAATTCTATCGAATAGGATGTGCTATACTGTTGGCTCAGAGCTTTAGGGCTGGAGATAGCACATCCTTGGAATGTGACAGCTTGGCTTTGTGTGTTAACGTGAACTCTAAATTACATGACCTTTCAATGCAAATGCCGTGTCCTCCGGGGGCAAGAAAACTTATACCCTACTATCTTACCAGTACCTAAAGTTTGTATACCCAGTAGATATGAAGGTTAGTCATTTTTGTGATCTTGGATGAAGGCTAGACGTTTCCTTGTCTTCCCTGACACGTGTATCTTTTGAATGGTCTTTTAATTATTCCGTGATGATGTTACAGAAACTCTACTTGGTGCAGACATAACAGATTGCCCAACCCAGTCCTAGACGCCCATCCCATAACCAATAATTCCAGAAACCCAAAAGTAAGGAATACTTACGCTTCCCATTCGTCGAAACACTTCCCATGAAAGGCCCCAAATTAAACATGCAGTGCAGACGTTCGAGAAAACCCCCATCATTCGTAAAATCCCTATAGGCGATGCGGATCCATTATATTTGTCCCTCCTTTATTTATGGCTGTCCTTTCCATCCACGGTTCTCTCCCTTCCATCCGAGCTGGGGCCAACCCTTGGGGAGGGTTGAGAAGGGAGGGAGTGTGTATTGGCCTTCACACTTATCTGCTTCGCACTTGAGATCGCACATGCCATAGTTCTGGCAATAGCAATCGGCGGCGTTTGGACAATTGACTGCGGGTTTGCCAAAGATGACTGCGGAAAAGTTAGTTTACCGGTGAGTAGATGTGTGGGGGGGTTGAACGTACTGTGCCATGAGTACTCAAGAACTCTGCCGCTGAGGTCATCTCCCAAGGCAGACACAATCAGCCACTCACGAAATCGCACATATTCTGCGCGTGGACGCAAGTGAATGGTCTCTCGGCGAACGGCAAATTGCGAGCAGCAAGTGACGCCGACCTCCTCGGGAATCTCAAGACTGGGAAATAGCTCCTGGAAAGCGGCCTTGTAAACATGGCGGGCGTGAATAGGTTCACCCTCCTTCGCAGGGGCTTCGTCCTTGATAGGTCGAATCTCAGCAGGACAACCAAGGACCCAGACACATCGCAGATTGGCATAGCCGACCTTCTTTAGGTTATCGAAACGGAAGTTTTGGAGCAGAGGGAGAGCATCGTAATCGGGGTTGTCGTTGTGCCATTGGAAGCGCTCGGCGTGGTGGAAGACGACGTTGCCGGGCAGGGAGTCGTATCGATCAATGATGTAGCTGGAGGCAGAAATATCAGTATCATAAATACAGAATGGATAAGGAAAAGACATACGTCAGGAAGACCATGGCCTCGCGACCCTTGTTCATAGGCACAGTCAACTTGGCCTTGTTGTCGTCGACCACGTAGATGTTCTTCTTCCATTCAGGGAGATATTCATCAAGCCACGAAACATTTTCATGCTTCATACTTGCGACCACCATCTCGACATCGTTGTCGCCCAGGGCCATATGAGAGTAATCATTTCTATGTTTCCGCGCCGGCGTACTCGAGGGTAAAAAAGTATCGCGGAAGAAGTAGATAAATATGACGAAGAAGACAAATGCGCCGACAGTGTTGGCGCGATTCGTGCGCTGTCGAGGACTCCAATGACCAGCCATGATGAAACAATGGCGGTCGAGATGGGCGCACGGAACAAGGTAGAAATCGAAAAAGGCAATGAGCGTTTTGAACGGCGACGGGGGGATAAATGAGAGTCGAAAGGGTCGGAATTTGAAGCAAGGGTTGACGATACTCGAGGTTTTGGTGGTCAGGCACTTCACTTTGTTCTTAGGGGGTCTTGAGGATTATCCCTTGAACTGGGATGGGGTGACTGACGGGGAGCTCGCCCTTGAATGGAATGGCTTTGGGGCTGTCAGAGCCAGAGCCAGACCCTTCAAAGCCGCAGTGGCTTGGCCGCATCTGGTGGATCGTCTTCATTGGATCCCCTGCGTTAGTGCGTATAGCGAGCCACTGGCTTCTTCAACATTGGAGATCAGGGACTGGTTCTTCTTCGTTTGCATCATTGAAATGGATTGGAATGGAGTGAGTGTTGATCATGATACGCATTCAGTGATTACACTCGTAACGGCCAGAGATCAGAGTTAACCTTTCAGGTGTGACGGTTAGCAAACCGATCAAGCTTATCACCACAGGCGCTCAGAGATTGGACCGCCACGAAGCTATTGTAAAGCCACCATTCCAAGTTCAATACCTCGATATGATAAGCTTCAGCAATTGCTGCTTTGAGCCACAAGAAACATCTTGCATGCTTGATAGCACAGACTATCAAATTATAAAGCGCCCCTAGGGTAAGCACGAATGCGTATCCTTACAGCTGCTGGAAACCGATTTATTCTGCCAGTCCCCGTCTTCTCTGCTTAAGCTGGCTCTCAGCCCTACGATCGTGATCACCAACTTCTGGCTAGTCTCCCAAGCGCATAGAGCTCGGCGATCTCGCAACCTCAAACAGGACCTCAGGCCGTGCACTCAGAACGGCTCTGCACAGCTATGCGTCGAGAGGAATAGGATGAACAAAAGGTCACCCAGGATGCTCGCAGCGGAGTCGAACCACCAACAAGATCGCTCGCACATCTCAACAGGCGAGGCAGCAAGAAGCAGTGTCACAATGAATCACGAAGCACAAGCCCTTCTGATGGCATAGGCCCCCATTGAGCCTTTTGGACACAAAACCTTGCGGACGGCTATCTCAGACTGGGCATTGAAGTGCGAAGTACTTCTTCTAGATCTCCATCACTTCTGCGCTGATGAAGTTTATAGGTCAGGTCGGCTACGGACTGGCCCCCCAAAGCTCATGCAAACCATTCGAATCGGCTGCATATAGTCCTCATCTTCAGATGAATTCTGTTCCTGCAACCCCAGCTGCCAGCATCGAGTGTTCATGCCGTGGAACCCAAAACCTGTGGGTTCTCGGTCGACATTACAGACACAGATTCCGCCCCCAATTGATACCGCGAATCCGCATAGAATGATCACCTAAAGCGGCAACAGTCACGTCCTTCGGATGCTCTATCCTGTAGCTTCATCCGCCTGTCTGGCGACTTGAAGTGATCAGTAGAGATTGTCGCAGTCGAACGAAAAGAGCTGGGCCAACGGAAATAGCTGGAGATAAACGAACAAGTATAAATGGGTGCCTTGAGCATACTTGAAGTAAGGGAACGAATATCCATGAAAGTACGGGTGCTGGCAGCATTGACTACGTATCAACAAGTCCTCGCGTTGGTGCTCCGTACGAGCAACCCAGTCTGATCCTTCAAGCTCAAAGCATCTTTACGCAGCCGAAGTGACCAAATTGAGGCTTAGAGGACAGTGCCTGGTTCATCTCCGCGTTCCCCAGGCCTCGGCTACATGTGCAGCAATTCATCAATATTTGGTAAATGAGAAAATATCATCGTATTCCGGGCCTCTGCCGATTCGTAGCCTACCAGAAATCCAATCTCCTGCAAACTCATCCTGTCTCAGCTAGTGCTTATTACGAAGCCGTACCGTCGACCAATCCGAGATCCATGCAATTCTCCGCGCCATTGCCAGACTAATTTGCCCTAATGTGGAAGGGTTTGAGGCTGACGATGAAACGACAACACCAGTCTCATGTTTTTAGTTAGGGAAATCAAACGACGGTGAAAAGTATCGGATCTGGGGAAGAAACTTTGCAGGACAGAAGGGAACTTCAGGTGAGTTTTGGAAACATTCTTTCTTCCTCTTGGAACTCAATTGCAGGCGACAGGGCACGGTTACGGGGTCCAAGAAAGTCCGAGTTCGCGATGGTCTCCTTTTTCGCGAGATCAATGTCGCCAAGGTATTCAGGATGCGTGTATCGAATAAGAGCCCTGGCTATGACCCATCCAAGGATGCAGTACATAAGACCAAATATGAAAACAAGATGATTTGTGTCTTGGGACTTTGGGTTATGGTGAATAATGGTTATAATTTGCCCATTTTCTAGGTGATCCTTCGCGGAAAATACGGAGCATGCATTGCATTTGATATGAATCACGACAGGCTTCAACTATTAGTGATACTTCAGCTCGCTGCTGACCGCATGTTGATGAGGCATGAACCCTACAACGACCCTTGTTTGACAACACGGGGGCTAAAACATGGATGTCTGTTCCCTTTTTCGACGTCGCCTCACATCGGATTCACTTGATGAGGTGAACAGCCATGCACCCGCATATCAATGGCTGCAGGAAGGCGACCTGCAGTGGCTATGAACTCGAAAGTTATAACTCAAAAGGAACAATCACGCGGAAGAGGCTTTTCTTGTGCACTGCAGCCAAGGATTAGGTGCAGATGCCTGTGGACATGAATAGGCGAACAATCTTACTTGCATCGACGCGAATTACTAAAAAGCCAAGTCACAGAAGAGAGACTTGGCTTCTGGGGAGACGAGAATAAGCTACAATATTGATCAACAGACGGACTCGCCAGAACAAGATCAGAGAAAAAGCTTGGTATTCTAGTGCAACGCGTATCCCGCAGTGGAGACTGGAGATTTTCCCAAGAAATTGCTCCGCAAGGATTTGAGGGCTGTGCTGGACTGTGAAGAACACTGTGTGTGGAGGATGTCGAAGAAGTGAAGCGAGAGTTGATCAAACAAAGAAATGATTGCCATATGATCAGAATTATGAGTGATTATGTGCTGGCAATAAAGAAGTCTCTTCTCTTCGATGAAAGGGAGACAAAGGATATGCGGCAACAGTTGAAGAATTCAAGACCAATGAGGTGACGAATCTCGTATAAAATTAGATGATTCAGCGGAGCCAGCAGAAGTTTAGTTACGAGCCTAATTCTACCACCGTCTCCCTAGTCCCAGAAAGGAGAACAGCAGAAAGACCGTGAATGTCTCTTGTCGAACGTTGCTCATTGGATCCAGATGTTCTTTGACGTCCGATGGGGGGCAGTGCAGCCTATTTTTTCTTCTCGCTCAGAGATGCCCCATTTGTTTGGGCAAGGGAGTAAGGCTATGTTACTCATAGTGGAAGCTTGACCACGTCACGGACCTCCTTTTGTAATAACGGCCAATCGAGGGCGAGGCGAGAGTCATTACACTGACATATTCCTTGAATGTCCTGACTTGGCTTTTAGGCGCCCCCTGGCTCAACTAAACGCGGGAATATGCTGTAGAGACGTCGAAAGACGGCGCGGTTCAGTGGACGTCTTTTTGTTGGACATACGGAAGTGCGAATAAGGTGTCAGGGCTCCAATTAGGTTTCGGCCCCCTGAAACTCGCATGCCATCCCGTTCATCATGATCGATCAGTGCCTCGCCATCCCCTAGAACTTTCGATCGTCTCTTGTGTTGCCCGTTACATAATGCATCGTGACTTGTGCAGTGTCACACACCTGCATCTCTGCTGTCTCAGAACCAGACATGGCGTTTGAGTTTTCTCCAAACAGAGAGCAAGGAGGTTGGCTGTTTCTGATGATCACAACACACCCAAGTGAGGCTTTATGACGAATCGTGTTCACTCGTGGGAAATGTTTTGCTTAAACTTGTTTACTTCTGTCTTTTTGCCGCCGCCCACAAGACGAAGAAGAAAAACCAACAGAAGGGCGTGCATTAGAGGGGGCGAGCTGCGTTTCAAAATTCTAGCCCGTCGTGCGTTGGTGTTGATGGCCTCGACCAGGTAGCGCTGACTGACTGCTCCTCCCTGGAAGACCGTTATAACTGGAGTCCGCCCGGGTACGACAGCAGCACAGTATGAAAAATTCTCTCCACTAGAAACGACTTACACATGGAGGGCTCTTTTAGTGCTTCTGCCCAGGCGGGCCCTGCCGCTGAGACCACAAAATTTAGAAGCGGCGGCGCCGGTGTGGAGGCCACGAGCCAATAGGGGGGCGAAACGCCAGGACGTTACAGGGGGCAGACCTCTGGGACCCTGGCTTGCAAGCGTTCCTGAGTGGCGGCGGCATTGAGACCACCTCCACTTAGCCTTAGCCTAGCTCCTAGGTTGTTTGCTTGCTGTCGTCCTTGTGCTCCTGGGAATGGGATGCTCTCCCGATGGAGATGGATGAGCTTCAATCCCCATATCAGGCCAGGAGCGTCCCGTCCATCCTGTCCACTTTCTTTCTTTCCTCTTTCCGTGATTCATTAATATCTAGGCCCCTCCCCCGTGCGTGCATCTCGTTCGTCTGGTCTCTTCCTTATTCTCACTCTCGTTTGTGATCAACTGCTTCCTACTGCTCTTGGCCTTTTCCTTTGAGCATCCTCTCTCTATTTCCTCTCTCATCTTTCTGATCGAGCTGAATTTCCCTTCAACCTTGCACGCCTGCTGGCAGGATACCATCTCTCTCATCTTTTCAATAAATCGACATCGAACGCGATAATCGGCATCATGGGTGATAGCTATTCCGCAACCTCTGGCCATACAGCCACCACGGCCGTCAACCGACCAACAATTGACACCAACACTGAGACCCAAGCGAAGCCTCAATCCCCTAACAGTGATCCTACGCGTCTTCAAAGTCTCGACACTTCCAATGAGAAGCGCCTGCACAGTCTCGAAATCCCCCTCGACAATGTTCGCTCTCCCCCTTCTCCCGCCGTAGGCGTCAACCCGGCTCTTTTCCGCAAGCAAACCTCCCTCGACATTGACGACTACTTCACCGGTCCTCGTGATCTTCAGAAGCACTCAAAATGGCCTCTCGTCATGCAGATGCACGGCTCTATCATGCCAAAGCTGATCATCCCTCTGGTTGCTATTGGGGCCTGGTCGACTGCCATTACACTCATCCACGACAAGGTCCATGACATTTCTGTTGACTCTGTCCTGCTTACCATTCTGGGTTTCGTCGTCGGTCTGAGTCTGTCTTTCCGATCCTCGACTGCGTACGAGCGTTATGCCGAAGGTCGCCGATACTGGGGTATGCTTACCATGGCTTCCCAGACATTGGGCCGAATCTTCTGGATTCATGCCAAGGATGTCCCTGACCAAGACCCTCGCGAGACTATTCTCAAGAAGATTGGCGCGATGAACCTCATTGTCGCCTTCTCGGTTTCTCTTAAGCATGCCCTCCGATTCGAGCCCTACAGTGCCTACCCCGATCTGGAGCATCTCATCGGCCATCTCAACACATTTGCCAAGGATGCCACTGCCGCTGATCCCGATGGCCCTGCGATGAAGAAGAAGAATATGTTTAAGTCTGTTGGAGAGTACCTTGGTGTGTCATTTGCTCAGAGCAACCCCCGTAAGGCTCTTAAGAAGACCGACAAGCCTCTTGGCAACCTCCCCCTCGAGATTCTCAACCACCTCGCCATCACCATCGATCGAATGGTCGCTCAGGAGCAACTCCCTGTCCCAATGCAGCAGACTCTTGCTTACAACCACCTCACCATGATGAACGATTGCATGACTGGCTGTGACCGTGTTCTCAACACTCCTCTCCCCATTGCTTACACCATTGCTATCAGCCAGATCACCTTCGTCTATGTCTTTGTCCTCCCCTTCCAGCTCGTCGATAAGCTCCAGTATATCACGATTCCGGCTTCTGTTGTCGCCGCCTATATCATTTTCGGACTTCTATTCATCGGCCAGGAAATCGAGAACCCCTTTGGACACGACGTCAACGATCTTCCTCTGGAGGTCTACTGCGATCAGATTGCGGCTGATATGGATATCATTGCGTCTCATGATAAGCGCGAGCCGGATGCATTCCTCCTCAGCCACAACAGCATGCCTCTCTACCCCGTCAGCACCGCTTCGTCCAACGCATGGATGAAGCGAAGTGATGAGAAGCTTCGCCAGACCATCAGGGACAAGCCCAACACCATGTTTGAGTGGCGCAAGGAGATTGCCCGCAAGAAGTTGAACGGTGGCAAGTTTGGCACCAACGACATGAAGATGAACCCTGGCGACCATAACGTCTAGATCTTTCCTTGTTATACCCCTCTAATGCATGTTGTATGGACTTCTCGAGGGAGTTGTCTGACAACTACGGCGCATCAAAATAAGCTATGTCTAGTTTCGGTTCTTTATTAATTTGGTTGCTTTGCTCTGAAGGACCTCAGAGGGGTTGCTTCATGTTAAGTGTGAAAAGGTTTGGCAAATATCACTGGGTGTTTTAAATGGTCAGCAATAGCGTTTTAGTCTGTTCAATTTTCAATACAAATTGATCCAAGAATTGGTTTTCTCTATGAATCTGTATTTGGCTGTGACTGGGTATGAAAGTCGTATGAAGTTGAATATAATCATTATCTTATCATGGCCTGACCTGACATGGATGGAGGGGTAAAATCGGAGCGGAATTTCAGGGCAACCGTGCCCCGCGATTTCAAGCTCTGCATCCGTCCCCGGCGAATGATGACTCGCAGGAAAGAAGTGAAAGAGTCAAAGCCATCCATTTTTTTGTGTTAACCCTTGAGCCCACTTGACTCACACTCACTCGCTCGCTCGGAATCGCCATTGATGCTCGCGCGGCGCTTCACTTCCTCCACCTTTTTCTCTTCTTCTACTTCTCGTTATCTTGTGACATCCTCTTTGCCATTGCGACAAGCTTTTGTCCAGACTCGTACCCTTTCTCTACCCTCGACTCTTCAGTCCCCGCGACAACAGATATTGCATCGCGACCACAAGTACCCCTCCTCCATCAAACATATTCGCACCATGGCGACAGACGCCAACGCTCTCGCCGACCAGCTCCAGCAGCTTGGCCTCGACAACATCGAGACTTCTTTCCCTGGATGTCATCCTGATACCAACCCAGTCGATATCTACCGCTCACACATCACAAGTCTTCTGGCGCCTATCACTGGTGTCGATCCTAAGATTATCTACCCCGCCATCCAGTGGACTCAGACTCTCGACAAGGGAGATGCTATTCTTGCTGTCCCTGCCCTCCGAGTGAAAGGCAAGAAGCCTCAAGAGCTTGCTGAGGAATGGGTTGCTCAGGTGAGTCGCATAAGATAGCAATTGCTGAATTATAGCTAACATGATCAAGTTCCCCGAGTCTCCTCTTATCGAGAAGCCTACCGCTGCTGGTCCCTTTATCTCCTTCTTCTTCAAGCCCAACAAGCTTACCAGCATGCTCCTCCCTACGATTCGAAAGCGCGCCAACAACTACGGCAAGAACCCTTACAACGGTCTCCGAGACCCCAACGACCCCAACTCTGGCAGGAAGCGAATGATTGTCGAGTTCTCTTCACCCAACATTGCCAAGCCTTTCCACGCTGGCCATCTCCGAAGTACCATCATTGGTGGTTTCCTCGCTTCTTTGTACGAGAGTGCTGGATGGGAGGTTACCCGAATGAACTACCTTGGTGACTGGGGTAAGCAGTATGGTCTGCTGGCTTTGGCCTGGGAGAAGTGGGGTGATGAGGAGGCCCTCAAGGCTGACCCTATTAACCACCTCTTCAATCTCTACGTCCGAATTAACCAGGATATGTCCGCCGAGAAGGAGGAGATTGCGGCCAAGAAGGCTGCTGGTGAGGACATCACTCCACTTGAGGAGAAGTCCCTGGACGAGCAAGCCCGAAAGTACTTCCGACGAATGACAGATGGTGACAAGGAAGCCGTCGAGCTCTGGCGACGATTCCGAGATCTCAGCATTACCCGATACAAGAAGACCTATGCCCGACTCAACATTGAGTACGACGAGTACTCAGGAGAGTCTCAGGTTCCTGAGGAGGACATGGAGAAGGCCGCCAAGGTCTTGTCTGAGAAGGGCCTTACCGAGGACGCTAACGGTGCTATCCTCATTGACTTCTCCAAGCACGTCCCTGGCAAGCCTGGTAAGAGTCTCGAGAAGGTCATTCTTCGAAAGAAGGACGGCACTGCTCTGTACCTCACCCGAGATATCAGCGAACTTCTCAACCGACATGAGAAGTACAACTTTGACCACATGATCTACGTCGTTGCTTCTCAACAGGATCTCCACTTGAAGCAACTCTTCAAGACCATTGAGCTTATGGGCCACGAGGATATTGCTAAGAAGTGCCAGCATATCAACTTCGGTATGGTTCTTGGCATGAGCACCCGAAAGGGTACTGTCAAGTTCCTTGACGACATTCTCCGTGATGTCGCCGACAAGATGCACGAGGTCATGAAGAAGAATGAGACCAAGTACTCTCAGGTCCAGAACCCTGAGGCTGTTGCCGATATCCTTGGTATCAGCAGTGTTATGGTCCAGGACATGTCCGGAAAGCGGTTTGTATCCTGAACTCATTGGAAACTTTGTTACTAACGACACTAGAATCAACAACTACAAGTTCGACATGGACGTCATGACCTCTTTCGAGGGTGACACTGGCCCTTACCTCCAGTATGCTCATGCTCGTCTCTGCTCTATCCGCCGACGAGTTGGTCTCTCCGATGAGGAGCTTGCCACTGCCAACTACGATCTTCTGACTGAGAAGCACGCTACCGACCTCGTCCGACTTCTTAGCCAGTGGCCCGACGTTGTCCAGAACACTCTCAAGACCCTTGAGCCCACCACCATCTTGACATACCTGTTCAAGATGACACACGTTCTCAGCTCCAGCTACGATCACCTCCGAATTGTCGGCAGCGAGGCTGAGCTTCAGAAGGCTCGTATGGCTCTGTACGATGCTGCCCGAATTGTCCTCCACAATGGCATGAGTCTGCTTGGTCTTACACCTGTTGAGCGGTATGTTTCCTAAGATGCTGATTTATGAGTAATTGCTAATGATGTGTAGAATGTAAGCTACGAGTTTGAACGAGAAATTGTAAAAGAAATGGGACATGGATTTAAAGAGGGGCAATGAATGATGGGCGTCGAGTCTTATCTCGACTGATGGCGCATTAGACGAGACTATGAAAAGTTTTAATATACCCATTCAACTTATCTTCCTGATGCTTCTGATCATTGTTGTCTCAGAGCGCCTAGCCTGACTTGAAGTGAAATATTTGTCCAGAAGCCGCTGGGCAGAGTAATTTGACAGACTGCACCCACCAGGCTCAAGAGTCGCCGCCAAAGCAGCACAAATGCCGAGGAGTCATGGACTCGTCCGCGTTGATGAGTCTTGTGGTTATCCAGAGTATTCCTTGAAAATGGTAGGCTTATCGGCCTGAGTCACGTACCCAGCCACTTCATCAATTTGTCTAACTTCAGGGCGAAATCGGACAAGGTATGTGACACAAATACAGGACTCAAATGCCATCAAGCGGCCGCAGTTTTGATGATGAATGATGTTTTTATGTTGTCTCGTAGCTGAGATTTTCGGCCGTGATTCCCATGCGTTGTTCCTTTGTTTCTCTATAATACAGCAGCCTGTCGATTTAAGGCTCAATTGATCCATTCACTCTTGAGCCGCAACAGAATCTGAATCTTGCGCGATTGCAAATCGTTATGCCTTCCAATTCGTGATGCCCTGACCTCTAGCAACCTTCATAGTCGTACAATCATCCCATCTTGACTCTCCTCCAATTTTCGCCGTCGTATACATAAATACATGCTTGTTCCGTAACCCAATCGCCCTCAAGCAGAAGGGACCTTCGTCCTGATCTGAACGCCGTGCCAGCCCTTGACAAGATCACCAAGAGCAGCATTCACCATGCGCTGCTGCTTGAGAATTGTCTGACCCTTGAAAGCAGGAGATGTAATGTCGATGGCGTACATGCTTCCACAACCGCCAGAAACATCTTGGACAAGTAGTTCGGTGGGCTGAAGCTTCTCGGAGAGTATTTCGGCGATGGCAGATTCAGCGGGGCTCATGGAAGGCAGATCGGGCTCCTCCTCAACGGCTGCGGAGAATCGAGTCGCAGAAGTCGAGAGAAGTCTTCGGGGCGTTGATGTAGGTATTTGCGTTGTAATGCGGGTGATGGTCGTGGGAGCGCGGACGAGGGTGCGGAGAGGGAGACGAGCAGAGCGCATTGCTGCGCGGCGGCAGGTATTGCAGATCATTGTGATAAGAGTGTAATTGGATCAATTGGCTTTTGCCGGAGGAGAGGTGAAGGAAGTTAATGACGATGGTGGAGTTTGAGTCTGGATCAAACCGAAGATGGGATTACCTAATTGGGATACATGGAGAAGGAAAAAATGTGGAGGGGTTTGTAATCGAGCGATGACGGTTTGTGGGCGTGGGTCGAAATGGAGATGAATGCTGTTGTTTTATTGCTTCAATTGATCTACACTCATTAATACAGTACAGTACTCCCTAGTATACCTCTGAGACGTCTCTTCACTAAAGGACTGAGTGCCGAAGAGTCATTCCGAGTTCGTATTGAATACAAGCCTGGTGGGACCGAAAAACCATTGCTGCTGTACGACGCCTTTTCAGAACAATCTTTTTTTCCCAACCAATTCGACTCATTCTCCAGCGTATTTTACCCAATACCCCAGTCCATCATCTCACCTGAGCTGAGCCCGTCTCATCTCAGCTGGAAAAAGCTCACACCTAACCCATCATGCCACGCAAGGTATAATATCCCCCCCTTACGCCCGTATATCCGTTAATACTAAGCCCGAATAGACTCGAACCCCCGAGTCCCTCGCTCTCAATCGCGAGAACCAACGTCGCTCTCGCGCAAGACAGCGTGAATTGCTCGACGATCTGCAGAATCGCGTTCGCGAGTTTGAGCGTCGCGATGGCCAGGCTACGCTGGAGATGCAGCGTGTTGCGAGGGCTGTTGCGGGTGAGAATGCTGCGCTGAGAGGTTTGCTTGCTGCCAAGGGCGTGTCGGCAGATGAGGTTGAGGCTCATGTTGAGGCTGTGAGGCATGAGGAGAAGATGGTCGCTAGAGCGGGCGTGGCGACTGTCACGCCTGTTTCTACGCCGTCTTCTAATGCTTCACCTGTTGTTATTGCCTCGAGACCTATGCCGTGCTCACAGTCTCAAGGATATGGTCCTGTGAGGGAGAATAGTAACCCTCCATTTGCGATTCAGCCCAAGATGTACTCGCCGCCAACACCTGCTACGACTGCTACGTCTTGCACCGAAGAATCAAGCTGCTGTCCTAGACCAAAACCCGCTTCACAGCCACAACAGTCTGTACCCCAACAACCAAGATCTCTTGACAAAATTCACTGCATGGAAGCTGCTACTATCCTCGCTCAGATCCGAGGTCAATCAGATATATCTCAAGCTCGAGCTGCCCTTGGATGCGCTGAAGGCGAGACCTGTATGGTCCGCAACGCGGATTTGCTCAATTTAATGGATGAGATGACCTGATACTATGTTTTGCTACATATCCCACAACTCAATTCTTCCAGTCCCATCTATCAGAAACCCATCGAAGGAGATACACCAAACCCAAAAGCACCGGGACCTCTATCAGCGGGCCAACCGTCGCTGCAAGCGCTTGGTCACTGCTAGGTCCGAACGTGGTAATAGCCACAGCTATCGCAAGCTCGAAATTGTTGCTCGCCGCAGTGAAACTCTGCGTTGTAGAGAGAGGGTATCCGAAGCCAGCATGTCGAGATACCAGAAGTGTTGCGAAGAAGATTATGACGAAGTAGACGATGAGGGGAGCTGCGACGCGTACTACAGACACGATCTGATGGACCACTTGATGGCCTTGTGAAGCGAAGAGGATGAGGATGGTGTAGAGAAGGCCGATGAGAGACCAGGGGGAGATGATGCGCAAAAAGACACGCTCGTACCACTGTGGTCCAGCTATCTTGCGCAGGGAGAAACGAGTGATGATAGCTGCGCCGAGGGGGATGCCGAGAAAGACTGCTACACTCGTTGCAACGGTTGAGTACGACACCTCAAGAGAGCCTTCCTCTCCACTGATGACCGAGATAAAGAACACAGACATTGGCGCGTACAGAGCCATCTGCAGTATCGAGTTGATGGCCACAAGGATAGCGCAGTATTCGGCGTCACCGCCCGCAAGACCGTTCCAGATCAGCACCATGGCGATGCAGCGTGCGAGGCCTACGAGGATGAGACCAATGCGAAGTTCGGGCTTGTCTGGGAGGAAGGCCCATGCCAGGCCGAGCTATGACCGTCAGAATGTTGCACAATTGAGGGAGTGGGATTATGGGTTACCATCAAAAAGGGTGCAACTATCCAGTTGATGAATATGCTAAAGAGTATTTGCTTCCACACGTCGCGCTGGGAGAAGATCTCGTGGAGGCTCTCGTATCGGACTTTGCAGAGGATTGGATACATCATGACGAGGAGACCAACAGCTGTCAGATCAAATCAGTATAGTTGCCCAGATGTTTAGGCTGTTTGCTCTTTCATACCTATTGGAACAGAAACGCCAACAAATTTGCCCTTCTCAAGAGCCGGTCCAGTTGACGGGACAAAGTTGCCCAAGATGATACCAACTACCATGGCGAGGAAGATCCATACTGCTAGAAAACGATCAAGCCAACCTAGGGATTTGAAAGCTGATACATTTTCCTTCTCTTGAGGTTCTTCGGATGGTTGTATATTGCGCTCGGTATCGTGGGTAGAGGGTTGCTCTTTTGGACGAGGATCTGGTTCCGACATATTGTCTCTGTTGTGTCTGCTGTCTTCAAGCTACGATGTTGAAAAGGTTTAAGCTTAAGTTTGCATTCGAACAAGAGAAGATATCATAAATTAATAGTGATTCAGGGATAGCAATGTCGCATTTCTTATTTTCTGATCCAACCTTTTTTAACATTTCATCACTCGGTATGGTACAATGGACCAATCATAGATGGGGCATGACACAGTCCCTCCGGAGACGGCGCCGGAGGCACGGAGCTTGTTCTCGGCGTAGCCGCACTACAACGGGATTATCTTATCTGCCGGATCTTTATTCTTACGATAAGATTCATTTACCGATGGTGAGTTATTAGGTCCTGTCCAGACGCTCACTTTTGTCAGGCAAAGACGTGCTTGATCTTCCGCCACCTTCTTGGTAAATTCGGCCATGGCCTTCTGGGTGGTTGGTAGCGATATCGGTAAACTAGCCAAGCTTTTGTTGGAAGTTGTGTTTTACAGAGTCGTGCGTTGAGGTTGAATCGGTATTGTGTTACTACACACGGGAACAATCACGAGCAACGGCGTCACACAACGGACCTACCGTTCAACGGTGATACAAAACGTGGTGCATCTACCCGTTGCATTCTCAACGCCGTCGTATAACGGTGGTGGAAGATAACAATAAAGCACCAATTCAACAGTATGTGTAAAGAATCAAGTTGCCACATCATGATCAATCAATCACCTCATCTACGCCCCATCTTCAAAAATCTAAAATCAAGAGTATTTTCTCTATTCTATTTTAGAAACGTCTCCCGCCCTGCATATGCACATGCATGCACAAGGCGTCGTGGGCCCAATGGGCTACGTGTATCCAAGCAAAGACTAGTGCGCGTTTCTTTTTATGTACCGCAAATACGAGGTTCAGCTTGGTACGACACGGGAAGTGCTGCATAAGTCTTTGCATAGCGGGATGGATTCCGTGGATAGTGTTATCTGACGATGAATCGTTTGCATGATGGAAACAAATGTCAAGGGAATAAGGTCATGGTTTAGGTAGCATTTGTTTCTCCTGACGATCGTGGGGCAGATTAAGATGTGCAAGGAGGATCAAGAGGATCGGATGACGATGTTGATTGAGTTTCAAGTGACGGAACTTACATAGTAGTATTCGCTTTGAGTCAGAGTTAAAAGGCTGGTGGTTGACGGTTGGTGGTTGAGTTGTTATACCACCGCAAACTTGCATACAACTAGACCATTTTCAACCATGAATTTTGTCTTGACTTGTCTCGACTGCATGTACGCGCAATCGTCTCATGCGGCTCTATCATAGAATCATAGATGATTTCTATGTTTAGCGACATGGGGACCCAGTTTCATCATCCGTGCAGTGCCTGTCGATCTCATGTTGACAACCCATGCCAACCCAACCCAACCCAACCTCCGCCTGTAGATTCCTCAGCTATGAAGTGATACCGACTCTTTCACTTGCTGCAACTAACCATTTAGTCCATTGGTAAAGAATATCCAACACAATTGTCTCAAATATATTCTCTCTTCTTATTCGTAGGATTGCTCCTCATGGCCTGAAATCTCGTAAAGTCCACTATCCCGCAGAAACCCACTTTCTTCCCTTTTCTTTTCTTTCCATGATGGGGGATCAACCCACAGCTTGTGGTCAATAATGGGGCTATGATGATCGTATATAGGATCCCCAGCCAACCTATTTCCAAGGCGGATGTGTTGGGATCAGGTTTTATCTCGTTTAAATCCTCCCTCTCTTCGTTTTCCTTTCCCTTTTTCCTTTCTCGTATCTTGGTGATTTTCTTCGTGATTGCGGAGAAACGTGATTCGGTGTATTTCTTTTCATCATGGTGCGATTCAGTATAGTGACTGCGCTATACGCTGCGGTGGTTAGCGCAGTGGACTTTGATAAGATTTCCGTTGGGAAGGGTCATAGTCGGTTACCGGGTGCTTATATCTTTGAATTTGAAGAGAATCATGTTCGTATACTCTCATCTAGTATATCCCTTCAACTAACGGAGCTTAGGACTGTGCCGACTTCTTTGCCAAGGCTTCGGCTCGAGGCAAGACTCGTATGCAGTACAACTACAAGCTGTTCAAGGGAGCTTCGATCCAATTCACCGACATCGACAATGCTGAAGACCTAGCTTCCGAGATGGCCTTGCTGCCAGGCATCAAGCAAAAATGGCCCGTTCAGACATTCAGTATCCCCAAGCCACAGGTTCACTGGACGGGTATACCGGGAATGGATTACAAGTCTATTCAAAAACGAGGCTTTGAGGAGAGGGACACTGTGAATGATACGTTCTCGCCGCATGTCATGACGCAGATTGATAAGTTGAGGGCAGAGGGTATCACGGGCAAGGGTCTCAAAGTTGCCCTCGTTGACAGTGGTGTAAGCTAACTTCACACTCTCCCTAACACCCAGAACTAACACCTATACAGGTCGATTACAAACATCCAGCCCTTGGAGGCTGCTTCGGCAAAGACTGTCTCGTCTCCTTCGGCACTGATCTCGTAGGCGACGCATACGACGGCCTCAACAACGCCAAACCCGACAACGACCCCATGGACTGCGCCGGCCACGGCACCCACGTCGCCGGCATCCTCGCTGCCCAAAAGAACACTATGGGCTTCACCGGCGCCGCCCCCGGTGTGCAAATAGGAGCGTATCGTGCCTTTGGCTGTAACGGCGAGGCTGGCAACGACGTCCTTATCGCAGCGTTCAACCAGGCGTTTGAAGACGGTGCAGATATCATCTCAGCTTCCATCGGCGGTCCGTCAGGCTGGTCTGAGGAACCGTGGGCGGTGGCTGTTTCGAGAATCGTCGAGCAGGGCGTTCCTTGCGTTCTTGCGGCGGGTAATTCAGGGGCCATGGGGATGTTTTATGCGAGTACTGCTGCGAATGGGAAGAAAGTTACTGCTGTTGGGTCGTTTGACAACACTAAGTCTCTTGCGCTCCTGAATGCGTCGAAATACAGCATCGATGGAGGGCCTGAGCATGAGTTTGGACATTTGAGTGGTAAGCCGAGCGCCTGGAAGGGGGTGAAGCTACCGCTCTGGGCACTCAGCTACGACACTTCTGTCGCTGATGATGGTTGTGATGAGTGGCCCAAGAACACCCCTGACCTCAGCAAGTATATCGTTCTTCTCCGACGAGGTTCCTGTACTTTCGATGCGAAAGCTGCCAACGCAGTCAAAGCTGGTGCAAAGTACATCATGTTCTACAGCAACAAGGAAGACCTCGCTCCTTTCGACGTATCTTCCGTCGCGGGTATCAAGGCAGCAAGCATCGTGTCTCCTGAGCAGGGTGCAGAATGGATCGCTTCCCTGAAAGCAAAGAAGAAGATCACTCTGAGCATTTCGGACGGAAGTGACGGCAACGTTATTCTCGAACAGAAGCTCAACAACGTCACGGCCGGTGCAGCGAGTACCTTTTCCTCCTGGGGCCCAACATGGGAAATGGACGTGAAGCCTCAATTCGGAGCCCCAGGCGGTAAAATCCTCTCAACATACCCCCGAAGCATGGGAAGCTACGCTGTTTTATCAGGCACTTCCATGGCTTCACCCCTCGTCGCTGGCATCGTCGCCCTCATCGCAGAAGCCAGGGGCACACGCGACCCAGCACTCATCGAGAACCTCCTCTCAGCGAGTGCAAATCCGCAATTATTCAACGACGGAAAAACATTCTATGACTTCCTCGCGCCTGTTCCGCAGCAGGGCGGCGGTATCGTGCAGGCTCACGATGCAGCCCACGCAAAAGTTCTTTTATCACGATCGAGTCTTTCGTTCAACGACACGGATCATTTCCCTGAGTCGTTGAACTTTACGGTTAAGAATACGGGCAAGAAGCAGATCGATCTGCAGATTTCTCACGTCCCAGCTGTTACGATGTTTACGCTTGTTGAGAATTACATTTATCCAGATGAATTCCCTAACGACTTTGTCAAAGAGCATGCTAGTCTCAAGTTCAGCGAGTCAAAGCTGACTATCGATGCTGGTGAAAGTATCGTCATTGAGGTGCTGGCTACGCCTCCGAAGGGCCTGAACGCAACCCGTCTGCCTGTATGGTCGGGTTATGTGACTATCAACGGCACCGACGGTACATCTCTTTCACTCCCGTACCAAGGCTTGACGGGATCTCTTCACGACTCAGTGGTTCTTGGACCAAAGGATACATGGATCGCAAACTCAACTGACGAGAACCGCTTTCCCATAGCAGACAACACAACGTGGACACTCCCCAAGCCCGGCACGGCAAACAACCTCACCGACACACTACCCGGTCTCACATGGTTCCTCGCTCTAGGCTCAGCAAAACTCCACGCCGAACTCATGCCGGTGACAACTGAGAAACCAACATCGTCCAAAAAGCCGCGCGTTATCGGAGAGCCAGTTGACTTTCCCGTGCTGTGGAACGCAATGGGTGTCAACTCGCAAGCCTTCACTGGTGAACTTGCGGACGGCACTTTTGCCCCTGCGGGACAGTATGTTGTGAGATACAGAGCGCTGAGGATCTTTGGTGATGAGAAGAAGGAGGAGGACTGGGATGAGGCGTATTCGCCAGTGTTTACGATTCGGTATGAAAAGTAAGAATTGTTTCTTTGCTTGCAAAGGCATCATGAGTAATTTTCTTTCAGTTTCTTGTACAAAAGCATCAAAGAGGTAATTGGGTTTGGGAACGGTCATGGGTAAATGGGTATTGGTTAATTATCTGGATAATTAAGGATAGAATAGAACTTAGATGTAGCTGAAAGCATTGCTACGCACGAATAGATTCAGAATGGATTTAGCTTATCTGAGCTCATCGTCTCGATCAGTGAGGTCGGCCATGTCGTGGTTGATGAATCGATCAACAAGGCTCACGATGATGCCGACATCCCTATGAACATGGAAGCTACTCCGTAACTTGTCCAGTTATCTATCCATTTGTTATATCTTCCGAGTCCATGCTGAATGACCTGGCAATGGGGTTGTTTTCCAGGCTACCTACCATATGTAAACGCTTCAAGGCAAAGAGAAGGCATCAATCGATCAATGTTTTCACCAACGCTAGATCTCAATCGCTATGCTTCGTGTATAATCAGTCATTAGACTTCCTCCAATGAAACATCATCCTCTCATGATTCGTTCTCGTCGTCTTCGTTGTCATCTTTCGAAGACTTCTTTCCCTCAGGTATATACTGACAAGCCACGGTAAACCCCACAGCACAAGGAATCATTATCACCCACGCCAGATGACCCCAGAAGATCTGCCCACGAACACCAACGGCATAAATAGCCGTTGCGGCACCTGGTACAATAGCTCTTATACCACTTGCAAGACTCAGGGCCAGAGCATTCAACGTGCCCAAGAAATGAGGATCTGGCGCAACGTCATTGAGAGCTAGCTGCACGCCTGTAAAGGCCATGGACACACCTGGTCCGACGACGGTGACCACCGCGCCTAAGATCCAGAAGATAACTGTAGTAGCGTGCGTGTCGGCCCGGAGGAGCGTGTTGAGAATTATAAATCCAACGAAGAACCAGGGGTACGCATATCCGCAGAGTTTCATAACACCGCGTGTGCCTAAATGTCGGTGCAGTATGGGGAACGCGATGAGCAACCAGATGGCTTGGCTGGCACCTTGGATGGCCATGTAGATGGAGATCTGGAATGCGTTAAAGCCTGTACCTCCAAGCTCAATAGGTGTGTAAAGAACGACAGGGAGGATGGCCGTGAACACAAAAGCGAGGAACATGGCATGGCTGTAAGCCCAGAGAACGAGGGCCACTTGGCGAGACTTGACGAGTTCCCAAGTTGACATTCGAGGCTCGCCGTTCTCTTCATGTTGAGACTTCTTCGGTTCATGAAGTGTCTCTTTGAGAAAGAAAGCAGTTGTGATGCAGCTTGTAGAGCTGATCAGACCAACAACAATACCTTGCAGCGCGTAGGGATAGTCAATGAAGAACTGGACATTTCCAAACGCTCGTGGAAACTGATGGGCCGGGTCTGCAAGGGCACCGCCGATGATAGGGCCCAAGAAGATTCCTATGTTTCCACCAAATGCGAACCAGCTGAAGGCCTTAGCCTGTGTCTCAGGGGTGCTGAGTTCAGAAAGCATAGTCCTGATGACAAGACCAGAGCCAGAAAACAGACCCGCTATACATCGGAACAGGATCATCTGCCAGATCGTCTTTGACATGCCGAATAACACAGGCCCAATAGCCGTGCCAAAGAGCGTGATGAGAAGAACAGGTTTCCGACCAATACGATCCGCGAGCCGACTCCAGCTGAGAAGCACTGTCATCTGGGTAGCCGAGAACAGAGACTCGATAAGGCCGCTGTAAAAACCAACATCACTCTTGGGTAGATTGCCATTCTCCTGGACCATCTGCGCAATGAAGGGAAAGATGGAGAAGAAAGCGATCGGCTCCATCACGCGCGCGTAGCAGAGCAGCAACACCTGGAGTTTCGGCAGCGCTTTGCCCTCCGGCTTCGCAACACCCGCTTCCTCCGCCGTACCATCTCCAGAGGAAGTCACAGCTCCATAATCAGCAGGTGACGCGGTGCCGATGAGAGTTGAGGCTTCGGTGTCAGCATCAGGGGCAAGTTGACCCCCGCCTACGAAACGCGCAAGCAACGGTCCAGCTTCAGAGTCATCCCAGTCATCGCGCGATGCAGAGGCAGAGGTAGGACTTTGAGTCTTTGATGATTCTGCCGTCATTGTGTCGTGCAATGGGGGGCGTCTGGGTGTGCTTATATCTCTGGCGAGCTCGCGATTGAGCTGGATGGAGGGTGGTATCTCTGCGACTAAGAACAAGGATCAAGGCGCATTGAAGTTGATGACGACGATATCTCCTCTGCCCTTTCACGTTGGAGGGTCTTGGCGCACTCGAAACGGGATGCGATCGCGATTCTGAGAGAGTGAGATTGAACTGAGTGCAACATATTGGCGACAGTTTTTATGGATCTCACCCAAAAGTGCTGACTTGCCTCTTTCGGTAGTCGTGGAGATGTCATCTCACGGACTGATCACGTGCTCAAAGGCAACATCGAGCAGTAGTACAAAACTACAGGGTAAGCTGATTCCTGTGACGTCTTCAATTAAAAAGGGGTCCATAATGTTCAACGGCTATAAAGTGCTTATGACGTAGGTTTTTATTATTTCAAATCATTTTTATTTAGAAGTTTCATATGAAGAGGAGAGGAAGAAGTTGCAAATTACTTACCGTACTAAATTAGTGAGCATCTTTCATGCTGCAAGAGCACGACTCGTCAATTGATCTGCCGTGACACAAGACTGTCGCTGTCTCAGTCTGGTCCACCTATTTTGGTCGATCCAACCACTCTTCTAACAGGCTAATCAGAAAGTCAAGGATGCTCTGAGACGCAACAAATTGTCAAGTAGGATTAGGAACCTTTGATATAGAATTCCATAGCAATAGGCCGTCACTCAACACCAAGAGGAGTAAACTGCTCGGCGTCATCGGCTTTCACAAATCAAACATCTCCAGTGCCATGGCCCGCTTGACCGAGGCACAGAATAAGCACTGAATGTTACCCCATGTTACCATTGGCTCTGCAACTGGGAAGATGCCTGCTTCTTGTGGAGAGGCTAACTCTCTAGAGAAACGTTGACCCCAAAAAGCGTCGAATCTCCAATTCAGGCTGCTGTTGTGAATCAGTGACAAGTGGTGGTTTGGTCAGTCAAAGCCAGCACGTCGTGAAATGTGGACTGCTCAAGATTTAGGAGCGCCGATCATTACCTTTTGAAACCGAGCGGTTTCTATCGGACCAACAGATCTCTTCCAATCCCACACCGAGCATATCAAAAACGTGGCCGGTGGATAACACTTGATAAAAAGCATATCTTGGCTGGCCGGTGTGTGGATGAGCTGCCATCTGCGGGTCAGGTTGAATTAAACATGTCCATATATCCGGTTCATCGGCATTTTAACCAAGCGGAGGCCTCTCAGATCCCCGCAAACAGTATGTACGTGAATGCCAACAGCCCCTAGAGCGCCTCTGCTTTTCCAATGGCCAGTAGCCGGGCAAGTATTGTTGTGGGTTGTCGACGTATCGAAGCACGGATCGTTGGTTCAGCGGTACTGCCAGATAGGTACCTTAGTGTCATATAACACTGGATCTCACCTCAAAATCAAGTTTTCTTTTCTCGGGTGAGACTTCTTGGATTGTTGATCAGTTCCATATGTAAATACAAACAGTTCCTGGCATGATGCAAATTCGAAAACCCGGCTATCTGGGATCGCCAAGATCGAGATGACGCTGCCATCTCTTGTGTCATGAACTTTCGCGGCAACAAAGCCCATAGGTAGATCGATATAGCGGTGGACTACTGTTGGTGGGTTCGACCGGTCGGTGAATGTTGGAGATTGATCATTCTCTGAAAGTGTGTGCATGGCGGCGACAAAAGAACCCTGTTATAGTGTGAGCGCATGAAAGGAGAGATGTGAATCAAAACTCGGTCAAATAGGTAGATAAAGGAGGAAGGCCAATAGCAGCTTCGCCTGAACAGTCGTTTGAATCAACTGCAGCAAAAGTACTATCAAATTTTTGTTGAAGAATATGATGGATATCGTAGTACGGTATCGGTTCTTTGTCCTAAATGTCTCGATTCGGGTATATCGTGGGCAGGGCAGATGTCAAGACCCAATAGGAATTGGTCCATCGGAAGTGCACTGGGACTGGGCAAACAGCCACAAGCACCTAGCATACATCTTGAGCTGCAAACAAGGTAGTATCCTTGATCAAGACTTGGCGCCTTTTGCGTGCATTTCGACGAGTCGTGCAAAGAGAGACTTGTTTGCATGCCATGAGTCAAGGCGTGTGCTCTTGCATAGAGGCTGCATCTGTGCGGGCAATTTGTTCTAGGTTGGTTGTAGGAGAGAAAAGGTGACTGACTCCAACGTCTGCCTGAGATGCTGAATAAGGTAAAGGCAGAAAATAAGGAACCACGGGCCATGAGGTGGGAAGGTGCGGAGGAGGTTTCCCGGGCAGGGACTACGTAAGGCAAGAAGCAATCGGCTCATTATTATCAATACCGATAGCTCCCTTCAAATGCCTTATTCACGCGATGCAACGCTGAATAACATGGAGACTTTCAAAACATTGACAGGACGGGATTTACAGTGACAACCCGCGTGAGGACGTACATCCGAGAGGTTGCAATGGTCGGATAACGATGATCAAAAGATGACAAGATCCGAGCTGTCAAAAGTCCAAGCGAGCCAGGGTTCACAACAGCATAATAAGCATTACGATAGTAGATTGGCTGCTGTGGAGATGCTGTGTGTACTTGTGAGAGAAGATGACCCGCAAATTCTATCTAGAACAAGACCAGGCAGAAAACATCAATGGCTACGGAGTACAGATGCGGGATTATGCATATACTCCTTGCAAATCACCTTAGTAATATCTTACGATGCAGGAGTTTGCAGCAGCACTATCACTATAATGTAAAGGGAGAATATGTCACTCCGGTTACCCGGGCGGCTCCTTGACTCATCGTATCTGAAGGCTACTTACTGTACGCGTACATAGATAGTACAATGCCTCAAAGCGGAGACAGAAAGAGGACTACGTAATTCAAAGAGCTGTCGAACATGATACTATAGTCCAGGATAGCTATAGTATAGACCTGAGAATGAAATCGAGAACGACCAACAGATCACCAAACTTGGTGATTGTGAAGTGCTGCTAACACCGAACGGACTAAATAGGTAATGAACCCTTGATCGAGTCTCCAGTAAATTTATGCTCCGGATGTAAATCAGCTCAGCCTAGACACTAGCTTACAGTAGTTAACGTAACCCACATCACTAGCTAACTCAAGACCCTTGTCGAATATCAAGCAACGAGCTCCATTTCAACAACACCAAAAGTACTCGACAATACCCAATGCGTCTTTTTGTCGTACCGACAAAGTCGTGCACCATGCCTCGTATGTATCTAGATTGCGATTCGTGGATTATCTAGTGAATCCGATCATGCCTCGACTGGACCTTTCGATCCGAGTCATTTCCATTAGTCGGGTACACCAGCCGGTCAAGACAAACTAACAGCTTGACAGGGCTGATGAACACGATAGTTAGTCATACACGCTTCACTTTTCGAAGATATGGCAGTATCGTATCGTCCAGTTCTGCCCGCCTCATCTATGCCTGTCCACTTAGTCGCAACTTGCTTGGAGCAAACAAGCCACTTTTGGGAATAGCACGAAGCGCTACTGGTGGTATTTCTTTTGCAGTGCATTCCTGTCCAGCCTGACCCAGTAAAAATCCCCTCCCGCTACCGCACGGGCGCTCAGAGCCAGAGAGAACCGGGGACGAGTCAAAAATCCGGGGCGGTTGATATCCTCGCAAGGAATTCCGTGCCTTGCGCAACTAAGTCGGCGTCTATCATTGGGCCAAGAAAATGTCGTGTGTTGGATGTTCAGGTATGTCTCGACGACGTCAAGGCCTGCAGCAAACTAACTAACTACCTAGCTCTTAGGCTCTCTAGGCTGCAGGGCACTAACATCGAAGTGGCGTGATTTGGTGGCTTCCATTGTCTTGGTTGTGCGAAGCGGCTACGGAGTAGTCTTCCGGACTCTGCTGAATATCTCGTCTGTCCAAAGAATTTGCAACACCGGAGCCGCAATAGACGACGACTTGATGACGGAACAAAAATGGAATGTGCCAGTGGAGACATGACAGAGCCAAGGCCCTGAAAGAAAAATGGAAGTGTCAGGGGTATCCCCTGCTCTCGGTCCCTTGCTGAAGATCGTTGTCTCACCAACCATGGAAATTCCCCGCGGACAAACTTTGGCGCTAACAGAGGACCAGGTCACTGAACCTTCTAAATCTTCTACTGAGGCTTCCCCTGTAGTTATTCCCGGATAGCACTGCCGGCGCTGTAGATCCTGGTCATAGCTCGATGTTTGCCCCTGAGTCTGCCAAACCCCGAAACGCGTTTATGCAGTGTCATCATCTTTCAACTTTGAGGTCTGGGAGCGCTCAAGACTATTGTAGATGCCTTTTTTGGGAGCTTGGTAAAGTGAACTAACCGCTCGACCGAAGTGCAGGCCCGGTCGGCCGCTCGTTCACTGTATGCGAAGCCTCGCAGTTCAGCCGCTGGAGGTAGCGTGACCTTCTCTTCTCTCTTCACCTTGTTTCTTGGTCCGAGTACATACATGAGTGTGCAGTTCAAGACAGCAATTGACGCAGATACTGTACGCTTGAAGCTCAGCTGAGGATATCGTTGCTTTTTGTAACCTCGGCATGAGATGTAGCCGGTATCTGTCACGGTATCAAGATATGGGCAGACGTCACAGCCACCAACCGCAAGTCTCCGATCTGTAGAGTCGAGGACCCTTCTCAGCATCGAGCCAAACATGTTTCAGCCTTTTCCTAGTTTCCTTGTCCTGTGGGAACTAGGGCACGTGGCTTGAAACTCTCGACTGGACCCTAGATGAAGTGCCGTGATATGATGTAGGTACCAAAGGCATCAGGTGCATGTCTAAGATCTCGACCCACTCCCAATCACGCCAAGAGCAATAATGGAGGAGAAGAAGAAAGAGAAAAAAAGAAATAAAGGATCGCCCTGTTTTGACATGATTACTGATCAGAACCGGGTCTTACTCTTGTCCATCCCACGGTCTCGGATCCAGTTGACGAGATCCGCCCTCAGCCACGGCTATAGAGTTCAAGTCTTGTTGAAAGCTCCAAGCTTGCAGTTTCGTCACAGCTCGGTAACTACGACGTAGCTCGCCCGCATAAACATGCCAAGTCTAGTGCGGTTCGCCGCCAGATTGTACACCAGCAATACCCTGCATCTTCTCTTTTTTCGGTTGTCGGCTTGGCATGGCGGTAAACCCGACACATCGGGTTGACCTTGTTTTGACTTACAGGCGCCGTTGGAGCTAGGTACCTACATGCAAACGCAAATGGAAGCTTAAGGTTCCTTGTTTGTGCTTGACGCCGCCATTTCATGCCACGCTAATAATCCGTGGGGTCCTAGCACCCTCAGACCTTGCACCTTGCTTGCACTTAGATATGATACATATGCCCACAGGGATCGTGAGATGAGGTGAGGTCAAGTGCAGGGATCGGACATCGAGCCTTCTCCGTCAGTGACAATCCGCCTGCATGTTCTCTTTTACAGTACATACCTACCTACCTACCTAGTACTTTACCTAGTTATCGACAACTGCCGGCCTCACACATTTTATTGTACTATACTCCCCGTCACCGTTATACCCGAGTCACACCTGCCTGTCTGTGGCTGGCTGGCCATTGCCTCATTTCTTTTGCCTCGCCTGTTGTTGCCTTCCCTCAATAGCACATCCCATCCCATCCCATCCCATAATTCATCCCTCCTTGCTCCTTATACCTTAACCTTGCCTCAAACATCCCCCTAGAGAATCAAGCATTGATCTGACGACATCTCCCCGGTACAAGTCTGTACTTGCATCTGTCGGACAATATTCTCCTAGTCGGCCTCTCTTCCGTCATATATGATCATAAAACGACAGGCGACAGAAAGGAGCAGTGGTACTCTGTTCGCCATCCAAGTATCGTGACCTCACTCCATCATCACCTTCATTTCGCCATACCTGACGCCCACGTTCTCTCTGACAGGAAGGTTGTTGGGCTATCTTTGGCATTGAAACATCCGATGAACATCTCTGATAGGGATATTTGATGGCCATCTTCGACACTGTATTACCCAGATATGCTATAAAACCTCTCTTGGGTCAGTTTTGAGAGCGGCATCTTAGTGCCATGTATGAGATAACATCAAGCAAATCATTCAATACTTTGCAGCCAAAAACAATATGACAGCCTTTAGCATTGTTGTTCAACCTCCTTCTCGGGCCCAGGTCTCGACCACCTTGCATCCACCTCTAGTTGCGGAACTAAACTTCAGAGGGGCCGTGACTGGCCACTATTTCTTCGCCATGGCCTTTCTACTTACGAGAGAAGGGAATATCGTCGAGGGAGGCTTGTCGGGGACCACTTCGGTGAACGGCGTCGATGTAACCACGGCTGGAGCCTCGAGAACAACAATCCATTTCCCGTACACAGATCTTGCTATTCGAGCTGAAGGCGCTTATAAGATCAGAGTCGACGTTTACAAGGTTGCCTACGACAACCCAGACGGTTATGATTTTCAAGCGCACGCCAAGAGCGGCCGTGTTACAGTGGTCAACGAACCGGTGCCGGCTGTAAGTGCTGGCAAGTCGTTCCATATCAAAGAAAAGTAACCTCATTCAGCTAACTTTATCTTGTCAAGGTTCCGCTGAGCGCAGCATCATCAGGGCTCTCCAGGCCGCTGGGGTCTATATCCATTAATCATAATACCAACCTCCCGGAAACATTCAAAGCATAATGACAACCACAGCAACCAGGATTGCAAGATTGCTGATAGGTGTCTCGCAGATGCTGTTAGGCAGAATCAATCATAAGTCTATCAGTGGTGTCGAGGATTGAGCATGAGTCTGCATGCCAGGTTACAACAAGGGTTTGGGGAACTACGGCGCGACATCCACGGTGGTTAGTCGGGGATATTTCACATGTATTATATATATCTTGGTCTTAACTAGAGGGTCAGCGGAACTGACTCATCAGTTATTGTGTGTTTACGACGTCCGCGGAAAATTCAAAAATCATAATAGCTCGGACCCTGCCCGCTGGGATACACTACGTCTCGCTTAGAAGCTCGATGGAACCTCGACGGCTCAAGAGCTCCGGGCTGCAGATGAGCGTGCATAATCTAGCTTTTGGAGGTTTACGAAAGTTCCGCGATATTGGCACATTCGCGGAAGGGAATGACTGAGGTTGTTCGGAAGTTTTGAGTAAAGGGGGGCCCTTCTCCACACCAAAAGTTCAAGCTACTCTAGTCTTGAGGGGACGCATTCCAAAAAAGCAACGGCCACGACGCCACAGGCCACAGGGCATTGTGGAACGCTAATGCTAGCTGATGGAAAAGTGGCTGAGATCGAAACACCAATCCCCAGAGCTCGGAGGAGATCCTCGGGGCCAACTAAGACCCCGACGCCAGGGCCAAGCGGAAAACGTTATCAGCTCGACTTCTCATGTTTCGGCATCGAGGAAGACACTACGAATGAGATGTCTGACCGTGCCAAAATTCACGTTGTAAATATGGTAGGCACTGACTTTACATTGCCCTGCATAGACTACCCCGTCCGTACCCCAAGTGGCAACGTCACTGATCTTGACAGGGTTCGGTATAAAATGACTCGATGCGGAAGAAGCCTGCATCTACCCGTGTTCCCGTCAAAAGGGCCACGCTTGAGGCCTGGGAGAGGAACATGCTGTCAGTCTTCGGGTGTGATAAGGTGAGACATCCGCTGCAAGCTCAAGCCTGACGAGTCTGCCAAGGTCGTAGAGAGCTTGGCCCTCGTTCTACTCGTTCACCGTCTATGCATGTTTCGACTACCAGGCACTGATGTTTGACACCTCAAGGCCCGGAGAGGAAACTCCAAGAGAGTACAACCTCATTTATCTTGCTCATTATGTGCTAGGGTTGGCATTCATACATGAGGATCGCACTCTCCGGTCTTGGCTTGGCAGCCTTGTGGGTGGATATATGCCCGAAGCCCCTGTCCATATGCCAGTCATTGGTCTATCCGCCTGCACTTTTGTCCTTGTGCGTCGTTTTCGAGCCCAGATTGGATTCTTGGTAAGAATATCATGCAAGTATCTGGCCATTTGTGCAGTATCGTGCTCAATCATGACGATACCCGGAATGTCTCGGCGACTCCCGGTGGTTAGAGTGGCTGTCAACTTACAAGACACTTTATCAAGTTTACTCTTACATAATTCCTCGAGTCCGAGATATGAGATCGGACTAAATCTGGGGACCCCATTCCAATATTGGGGGTCTGATCCAGGGGTGGAGCGGAGCAGAACGACGTCGATCATATGAGAGAAGAAAAAGCAATATAAATGACCAATACTCAGCAAGATTCACGGTGAGACAGAACCAATTTGAGCTCAAGGGACAGAAATTACAGCACAAGATCATCCATGCCTGCCGAATATCGCTCAACCGGTGTGACGGCACAAGAGAGACGATGGATCTTGGAACAAGCCAATAAGACAGTGGATACCTCAGGGAAATAAGAGGCTGAGACAGCCGGTTTTGAACTACCAGCGTTGCTTTTTACTCCGTACCCAGCTATTGTTGTGTTACACAAACAAACAGTGACTGGCGACTGAGAAGACACCGATCAGGATGAATGGACATGATTGACAGGATCTTGGATTGTGTAGCTGATCAAGACAAAGGGGTTCTCACTTGATGCCTCACTTCACATACCGATATTGCAATGCCGCGTGACGTTGGAAACGGGGCTATTGTTTTGGGGCTCTGCGGGATGAACAAACCCGGACCAGCTCGCCCAATTTAGCTTACTCGGAGAGTAACAGGGGAAACAAGTGACAGCGGCACCGCATTACGATAGCCGTGGGCTTTGACGAGTCATACTCACATTGTCTGTTCATTGGGCTGTTTACGAGAAAGGGATAAGTGGATATCATCACTTTAATTCTTCTGACCCATGGGCATGGGGGCTACACCGGCCCGACACAATCAATCCGTGGTATTGGGAGATCGTCAGGAATCTCATTCCAGTTCCTGGTCACAGGTTTTATGCCAGCCGGGGAGTAAAACATGATTCAGATGATCAGTTTGTTAGCCTTGATCTGAGTCGTTGGATAACCTTGGCCAACACTTGTTTTACATCAGCACTGTTCAAATTTGACAAGACCTGCATAATAACTTGGTGTTTCTGATGATGGCTGCAGAACACGAATGGCAGTCGAATGAAAGGAGAAGCTCTTAGGTAGTTACAAGCTGCAGCAAAATGATGTGAAAGGCCCTTTCACGATATCGTCACGATGTCACGTGAGTCAAACTCTGGATCCCACTTTGGCAGCAAAGGAAGGTACTCAAGCGCTATCCTGTAGGGCTGATCACCTCTTGTCTTGGGGGGTTTCAGCGAGCACCCAGGACCTTTTCTGTTAGCACACAAGTACCCCCACCAAACGGAAATTTCTCCAAGATCCCCTCATCAGAGCACAAAGCTCACCACAAGATCACTAACGGTGACCTATTCAGCCTCCTACTCGATTTATTTTGTTCTCTCCTCTTTCTATTCCTGTAGAGACTCTAAGATGGTCTATTACTTCACCTCCAACGTGGTCGATCCTCCAGGATTCGTCTATGTCGGCAAGGACAAGTTCGAGAGTATGCTTATGCCCAATGACAATCACAATGCGCTGTTATGTTCCCCGCCGGCTGAGACTTGATGCTAGATGAGGACCTGATCAAGTTCGGCTGGGAAGAGGATATCTGGTAGGACTCTCCATAAAATGAGAGGGCTTGTGCTAAGTTACATATAGGGTGAGATTACCAGCCAAATCTCAATGAGAACAGAGCAAAACTGACAATGTTGGGTCTGTGTAGTTCCACGCGGATAAACTCTCCAGTGCGCATATCTACCTGCGCATGCAGGAAGGCCAAACATGGGACGCTCTCCCTGAAGATCTCATCATGGACCTCGCCCAGTTGACAAAGGCCAATTCCATCGAGGGTACATATCCTCCCCTTGATCACCTCTCACGGCATATCTGACATCCTACCCCAGGCAACAAGAAAGACAACGTCACAGTCATCTACACACCATGGTCCAACCTCAAGAAAGACGGCAGCATGGCGGTCGGCCAAGTCGGCTTCAAGGACCCCCGCAAAGTAAAGCGCGTCCTGGTCCCTCAGCGCGAGAATCCCATCGTCAACCGTCTCAACAAGACAAAGGTTGAGAAGAAGCCGGACTTTAAGCAGGAGAGAGATGATCGTCTCAAGGAGCTGCGACAACGTGACCAGGCAGCCTTCCAAGCTAGGGTAAGCAAGCAGCCCCGCGTGGATAATTGAAGCGAGATTTGTTAATGTTGTTGTAGAAGAAGGAGGAGGCTCGACAGGCTCAGGAGTGGAAGGAGAAGAAGTGGCAGAAGGACCACGCCTACGATGATATCTTCACAGAGGATAACATGGCTGCTTCGAGTAACCAGGACCGCGATGAGAACTGGGAGGACGACTTTATGTAAAAAGGAGAGAGGCAATATCAGAGCAGCATGATATTCTTGCCATTTTATGCAACTATGGATATCCAATTTTGGACTACTTGTCTTCATTCTCGTCATATTCCAACGCTAACAGGGTATTTTTTAGACAAACTTTCCTTGCTGAACATAGAAAAAAATAACATACGACTACTGTCGTTGTCAACCGCTAACTCCTATCCCAAAACTACCACTCATACTCATTTCTTCAAATCGGTTCGAGATGCCACTTAGATCACTTGATGTATCCAGGCGAATGGGGCTTGAGGAGCTCCGGTCGCTGACGCCGCTGCAGTTCGAGACGGGTGATTTCCTCATGCTGGGTGTGTCTCTGACTGGATCAGGGGCCGTGACTAGTTGGGGTGGTAGATCTTCCTCCTCTTCAACCAAGTCTGATAGATCATCGTCGTCATGAAACTCGATATCAGATGCTTCTTGCTTCTTAGAGGCACTGCGAGTCTCTGACCTGTTGAGAGTCACCACGGCCTGTCCTCCCGGAAGCTTTACTTCGTGAGCCTCCAATGTCTCTGCGATATCCCAGAGTAGGACGTCCATGGGGCAGATGTACGCAACGCGCTTGCGCTGACTCCAGGCCAGAACATGCCCGCAAAGCTGACCCTCGTCACGGCTGACGATCCAAGCACCACTGTCACCAGGGATGCCGAGAGGGACATTCTTGTTCTGAGACCCCTCTTCTGGTGCGTCGGCGCTGGTGACTTGGTATGCATGGCTTGGTGAAACGCGACCGTAGATCTTCACGCTTGTCAGAGCCGGGAGGATCTTGCCAGTCTGCAAGCCGCTTGTTCGAGCCATGCACTGCACCTCCATGTTTGGCAAGGAGTCTGAAGGAGCGACAATCGTTGGTCGCAACATAGGCGATCCAGCTGTCTGCTTTCCATCAGGCTTTTGTGCGAGCGACTTGCCCATGATACGAGGAATGGTGTTGTCATCAGGTAGTCTATCGTGAGCGAATTCGAAGAGAGCCCAGTCAACCTCATGCACGAGCCCAAGGGCCTGCTTCCTGCGGATACCACTTGAAGCATACACCTCCCCAACACTGTATGTGTCGAGGTGATCCTCGTCTTGAGTCTCTGGGTCAGGGTAGAACCCTTCTTCGACATCATCGAGAGCCGGCTGTGTGACGATGTAGCCATCACCACATCCTGGTTCAATACCAGGGATGTCTCCAGGCTCATTATACTCCTCATCTTCATCTTCATCCTCATCGTCCTCATAGTCACTGGTGATGTCAGAATCCGAGTAGGCTTCTGATTCAGTATCAGACAGCTCATAGCCAAACTCATCATCGACAGTGCTGTCGTCACCAGATTGCGCGTACCAGTCCATATCAGGTAGGGCACTGCAGCGAAGAGTATCACTAGGCCCAAAGTCCCGGTCTGGATCGTCGAGCATGTGGTGGACTGTCATTCCGTAAGGCTTGTCGTCAACCATGACGAGGCCTCCCAGGCTAACGGGGGGTAGATGTCGATCACCAATCCATGCCCCAATACTGGCGCCGTTGCCTGGACGCTCTTGATACTCTGGGTTGACGGCCTCAACATCGTCCGAATCCAATCCAGCGCCCTTAGCGCTCCTTCGAGCCATGGATCTCAGGACGGAGTTTGGCTGTCGGCGAGATCGTAGAACATGTCCACGGCAAACCTTGAGCCCGAAGCCGTTGCTTCCATCGAAGAGATCACCGAGCCTCTTCTTAAGAATAGCCCGGACTTTCCCAACAGATGTACACACAACAAGTACTGTGGGCTGAGTCTTCTGAGGGCTGGGGCCAACTGACTCGAGAGAAATCTCGACCGATTCGGGGTGCTTGCGGTAAAAGTGACGGAGAGCGTGGTTGATCTGGGGCATGAGGATCTTGTTCCACTTCTCCACGACTTCTGGCGCTAGCGGTACATGGGGATATAAACGCATCTTTGCTTCTGACTGCTTGTCAAGGGCATCTGAGAACAAGTCAGTATTGAGGTAAGCATATGAATGAGAACAATGCGACATACCATCCTGGTCAGCGACAGCCTCATACTTGGGAGCACTAGTCTCTGTTCCCAAGTTAGGCGCTGATGCTGCCATTGGCTTCTCGCTTGCAGCTCTTAGTGATGACTTGAAGTCTTTGACATCCTTTACGTCCTTGCTTGTCTTTATTGGGGCTGTATCGACGGCAGGTGCTGGTGTCTCGGATGGGTTGAGCTCTTGATCGAGCCTCTCCTCTAGGCCACTGACACCGTCTAAGATACAGCAGGCTTCCAAGAAGCGACTGCATCGCACCTGAACCGACGACAGCAACGATTCGCCAGAGGATCGCCCAGCAAGCTCGTCATCGACAGCTGTCCAACAAACCTGAACAGCCTTCATGTACAAGCTGCCGCATCGAACAGCAAGCTCTTCCAGGGCCGACTCAGGGATAGAAGTGGATGTCTCAGGGACAATATCCTCAAGTGTCTTCCACAAGCCAACTGATAGTAACAGAGTGGCTAAGGAATACAGATCAAGAACTCTCTGGTCAGGATTGCTGACAAGATGTGAAGATTGTAGATTACGTGGGTCAAGCGGATGACGGGACAGAATTGGTGATGCTGAGGGGGTATCTTCGGGAAAGAGATCGAAAGAAGAAAGGAGAGGACGTCGAATATCCACCTCGCCATTAGTCGCGCCCGGCTGTGAGGTGACTGCATCGCAGAACGAGACTGTGGTTGGAGCAATGTTTCCATGGGTGATGCCGCGAGCATGTAGGTCAAAAACAGTATTCATCAGATTATGAGCAAGTCTGAACTTAGCTTCAAGCTTAGGCTCTGATCCTGGAACTGAAAGAAGATCGTTCAAAGTCGGGAGGTTATAAGAAGGATTCTTGGTGAGACGCTCGAATGAGACGGCATTGAATGAGGGAGGAAATCGATAGACAAGCCCGAGTCTTGAGTTCTCCAGGTCTTCGAAGTATCCGAGAAGTCGAGGTAGTCCAGTCCATGTACCAGGTGATCGTTGAGAATCTTGCTGCAGACCGGCGGATAGCTTCTCGAAGCGAGCCATTGGGGGCATGATGCCCGTCACGGCGTATATAGAGTCAAAGGTTGCATATTCCAGAAGAAGTGGTGCCCACGGTTGGCGAGTCGTTCCATGTGTGAGTTCCGAATAAGCAGTCTTGCTCATAAACACAACTTCTCGGGGAGCAGAAGTCTCATCACCCTGCTTAGGGCGCAGATGCGTTAGAGTCTGGGGGTTAATTTGCTGAGGCGTTTGCATGCGACTGGACTCGAATGGTCTGTACTCCTCGGTAGACGACATTGATTTGAATGGCGTTTTGGATGATCGTCTTGCAAATCCACCAGCTGCTGCTCGTGTCCGCGACAGATCGTAGAGTGTATCAATGGAAGCAGTGAGGTCATTAACCAAATCCTCAAAATGGTTTTTATCCCATTGAACCAACGGCGGCTTCGTATCTTTTGAAGTAGCAGGTGCTGATATCATGCGCTTTGAACTTAACCAAAGAGGTTCAGCTTCTGCTAGGATGTCCTTGATGGTGGACATGATACTTCCAACAACCTCGCTCAAGCCAGCTTTTGATAGAGACTCATCGATCTCAACGGACTGAGTAGGATCAGACCATTCGAGACCCCAACTCACTAGACGATCTTTCTGAATGCGGAGTTTTCGATGTAGGGCCTTGATTTCTGGATCTTCCTCATTTTGAATTGGTTCTTTGACAAAATCGGTTGACTTCTTAGTGTCGTTGTACAGTCTGCTGAGGCGTTTCTGAAAGGGCAGCTGAAAGCCACCCAGCGGTAAAAACGACTCCATTAGAGTGAAGTTCTGTGAATATGCTGGAGGTGAGTCCTAGAATGGGAAGTAAATCCTGTTTATGATGATAATAGTCGCCAAGTCTGAGAGTGATGTCTTGATCGTGATGCTTGAATGGCGATCTGAAGCGGGGCGGGGCTCTTGGTGCAGGTCTTGGGAGGTGGTGTAATTAGTGAGGCTCAGCCATTGGCGGCGGTCTTGGCCAGTAAATAAGTATGTAGGTTAAAGTCACATGCACTTAGTGAGTGAGAAGAGAAAACAATGTCTTGTCGTAAGAAGCTGTAGACTAGACCAGACCAAATCATTTCATTTTGTTGAGACGAAAGATGCTGTTTATTTCGTTGCCTACACAAAGCGGATCTTGCGGCGCGGCCTATTTGCGGTCATTTTCCAAGGGTCTCATAATCGGAAAAGCTGCTGCCTGAAGGATCAGCAAGTGCCCTATTGGTTGATTGTTTATCGGACTCTAATAATCCGCCCCGAGATAGGATCTAATCATGTGATCTCCATTGAAAGAATGCGGCTGCCTATCAATCCTTGCTACTTCACTCACATACTAATCTACGAGTATCACCAGCTTTATCTATCCGATCCAGTCTTTGACGTTTCCATCTCACCACGTGGCTTACGCCATGACATGAGGTCTAGAGCCCCTCAGAATCATAAGTTGATGGTCAGTCTTGCACGACATGTCCAGATATACGACGTAGTATCTTGTTGGTTGGGCATGCATTGATGTCTTATACATACGGCAACTTGCATGATAGAGATAATAATTCTTATCATTTCCTTTCACAGACTTCAGTTCAAGCTTTACATGAGATAACGACCAATTGACCCACAATACTCTACCATCACAAGTGACCTTCGAGACTTGTACAAGTGAGGAGAAGACTTCCGAATATCTACGTACTACGCAAACGTAGGCTTCAGTCTCCGAGACAGCCATCATTACGCACTCAAATTCGAATGCCACCAAGGTTCATGAAGGCTAGCTCACTTCACAAACTGCCGACTTGCACTAGGCATATGCTTGAGTGAAGGTGCCATTGGTGCCAACATTGACCTACACAACGACAATCCCGAAGGTATCCCTCAAAGATGGCCACCTGGATAAAATCATTTTGCTCTGCGTCGTTCTAGACCACGATTGTTCTTTGGTCGAGGCAGTCACTCCGCCTTTGACTTACGTCAGTGACCCTCCTCAGTAACTCGCACACAGTTGACGTCTCCCACTTACCGATGTCCAAGTCTCCGCCATTGACTTCTTCCAAAATGCATACGTAGTCGCCTCATGCAGCCAAAAGATTCCAGCGTGCGAGATCATGCACCAACACAAACATCTGGTGACATCCTCATGTGGATATTGCTCTGGGCGATGTACAAGCAGGATCACTTCAAGCATACTCACGAACGGGCTAAAAGAATTAGATCCCAGGCTTCAGGAATACCTCAAGGCCCCCTAATTTACCACCGGAGATTTCTGAATGTGGAAATGTCAATGATACTGCCTGGAGTACCAGTATTGGGGGCTTCGGTCGAAATCGCCCTCAGGTACTATCATCAGTGAACATACCGGCATTATACGTTTTTGTCAAATACGGTTTGGCCTTTCTAGGCTTCCATCTCTCTTCCCATTGGTATTTCCTCTTCACCTGTGGGTGGTTGTACTGAAGGGGGTTTGTCGAGTCCCTCACTCTAAACACTTCAGAGAATGATCATGAACAAATACAAGTGACGGGATTAGTATCATTCACAACAGTCTCGATGGTATCACGTAGGAGGAGCACAAACTTGAAGTAATAAAATGGATATTTGAAACCGTAACTAATCCAGACCTGACGCCTCATACACATTCCGTTCTCTGTCTAACCTCCTTCATTTCTAACTGTCTTGATGACATGACATAAAACCATGGTAACATAAATCGCCAGTAAAAAGAACACAGGGAATGGATAATTCCCATTTCATAAAACCTCCTCAATATGTCCTTCTCTCCCTTACTGCTGGAGGTACTTGAGAATCTGCTCCCGCTCCTCAACGGGCATGACTCTGAGCACCTCACGAACACCAGTCCATCCAGCCTTAGCATGGCCACGGACAACGCTGGCAACCTCAGCTGCCAACACCTCAGACTTGAGCGTCTCGACCTTCTCGCTGATGGTCTTGCGCTCAGTCTCGTACCACTCAGTAACTGCCTGGTCATTCTTCTCCCAGTCAACAATGCCGGACCAGCTGCGGAGAAGGTGCAGGTATCTGTCACGAGTCTCCGAGTTCTTGGTAGCAGTCTGGCTGTGCGAAGTGCTGATGATGGTGGAAGTCATGCGGCGGAGGATGTACTCCTCGTTGAGACGTCGGCGAAGACGCCAGTAGAAGAAGCGTCGAGCGTTGGTCCACTCAAGAACATCACGGACGACACCCTTGGCCTTCATGCGGCCAGCACGGTCGTGGAGATCAGCGAACTGCACGGCAATCTGGGCATACACGGGCAGCAGCTGCTTCTCACGGATGGCCATCTTCTTCTTAATCTCGTCGGCCTCCTCCGTGGACAAGCTAGAATCCTCGAGCTGCTTCTTGAGACCAGCATAGGTAGGATCCATGCGGGACATGGTCTGGACCTGCTTGTCCTTACGGTACTTGATACCAATAATACCGTCAGGCTCAAGAACACCACCGCGGGCCTCGGTATCGGCATACATCTCCATAGCAGTAGAGTTGATGGTAGGATCGACGACGACCCAAGATCCACCACGGAGCTCACCGAAGGGAGGAATGTAGATGAAGATGGGCTGCTCGTACTTGACGAGGGCATCGACGATGAAAGAACCGTACTTGAGGACCTCGTTGTACATGTCGCGCTGACCACCAGAGAAACCACGCCAGTTGGCAAGGATCATAAGAGGAAGCTGCTCACCATTGTTGAAGTCGTTGATAGCCTGGGCAGTCTTGAAAGCGGAGTTGGGGTACCAGACACCACCGGCCTCGTTGCTAACCTGCTCGATAGAGTCAGGGTTGGCAGGGTCAGCAGGAGTGATGTTCTCCACAGATCGGACCTCGACAGCGATAACACCCATAGGGATACCACCAAGACGAGCACGACCAACAACAACAGTCTTGGCCCAGCCACCGAGAGCCTCAACGAAAGAGTCCTTATCGAAGAGACCAGACTCGAAACCGTTCTCGCCCTCGCGACCACTGATCATCCATCGGACATCATAAGGCTGCTTCTGGGGAGGGAAGTAGGTAATGTCACGGTTCCAGTCATCAACGCTAGGGCTGACAGGGACAGGGCTGTTGCGCTTCTCGGGGACGAATGACATCCACTCGACGATCTTGGAGACACCGGCGAAGTCATCGTTGGCGGTCATGTGAGAGACACCATTACGGTACATGATCTGAGTGCCACCAAGCTGAAGGTTAGAGGTGTAGACCTCGCGACCAAGCAGGTTGTTGAGGGCAGGGGCACCTGTCAAGATGATGGGCTGACCCTCAATCTGAACAGCACGCTGACCAAGACGGACGAGGTAGGCACCAATACCAACGGATCGGCAAGTGACGAGAGTGACCGTGAAGATGTCGTTGTAGGCGCGGCTGGTGGCACCAGCAATGAGACCAGAGCCTCGCAGACACTCAACACCGAGGCCGTCCTCCTTACCAATGATGGTGACGATCTTGTGTCGCTTCTCACCATCCTCGGAGACCTCCTCGGTGATGACGTCCTTCTCGAAGCGAGTCTTGGTCTCGTCATCGAGGTAGAGGTACTTGAAGCCAGAATCCTGCTTCTCGGGGTTGTTCCAAGCAACCTTGAAGTGGCCCATGAGCTCATCAGCAAGGCCAAGACGAGCACCAGAGTTAGCAGAGAGATAGATACGGGGGATACCAAGCTTGCGAGCAAGCTCAGTGCACTTGTGGAAGAAGTCATCTTCCTTAGGACCGAATGAACCAATCTTGTAGGTGATATCGTTGGCAATGACGATGAAGCGACGGCCGTTAGGGTACTCAGGGGTGCGGGCCCTGAAGATCCAACCGACCATACCACAGGTGTTGGTACCAGGCTCACGGTTAACCTCATCGAGGCTGTCCTTGTCATCAAGAACAAGCTCAGTGAAGCTGATGCAGTCGCCGGTCTTAGGCTGCTGGGAAGCCAGGCTAGGCTGAGCCTTGACGGCCTTGACCCAGGTGTTCTGGATGGCCTGTCGGAAGAGCTCGGGGAAATCGTAGACGTACTGAGTTCCCATAAGATGAGCCTTGTAACGCTTGGGCTGGAGCCAGTTCTTGGTGGCATAGGGGGTAGAAACAGGCATCAAATGCATAGGACCCTTCTCGTGGGTACCACCAATGCTGTGGAAAACCCACTCACCCTTCTCCGACTTGCGCTCGGCGTACATGTCGACATCGACAACGTAACCAGAGGTGTTAATGATGACAACACGAAGAGGATAAGGCTCGCCAGTCTGGGGGTCGGTGCAGATGATGCGGATCTCGACCTGGGCGATACGGAGTCTCCAAGCACGGATACCGAATCGGTCAAGGAAGCCCTGAAGACTCTCCTCGACCTCCTTGGGCTGAAGCTGGAACACAGGAGAGAAATTGATAAAGACCTGGTTCAGATCAGAGTTGTTGTTGCCGATAATTTCGAGAGCATCGAAGATATCGTTGACAACGCGATCAGCCTCAGAGATGAGATACTCAGCAGTAGGGATCTCGTCTCGGAGACGACCGGGTCGGATGACAGCACGGGTGAAGTATCGCTTATCAGTGTCCACGTTCTTGCCAATACCCTCGTAAACATGGATACTCTTGTTCTCAGTGAAAACGGGCTTGATGTGGAACTTGCTGAGACGAGCAAGCTCAAGCTGGAAAGCAAGAGCAGGCTCGCTGTGACGAATACTGTCGTCTTCCTTGTACTCGGGTCCACGGAAGGTGTAGTAACCAGGGTAAGAACCATCGCTGTGACCGCAGATGAATGTCAGGCGACGGACGCCACGAGCAAGGAGCTCATCCTTGAACTGCTCGACGATAGGGAGAATGTCCTCGAGGGCCTCACGGTCATCGCGGCTCTCGAGATCGCGGATGGCGACGTTGATAACAGCGGAGAGCTCTTCCTCGTGCTGCTTGGGCTGGGCAGGCTTGCGCTTACCGCTGAGGTCGGGGATGAGACCGGGAGTTCCGGGGGTGTTCTTCTTCTTCTGCTTCTGCTCAAGGGCAAGGGCCTCAAGAGCCTTGGCAATGAGGTCCTCTGCATCATCGATGTACTTGCAAGGAACAATGACACCCTTTCGTGTAGGCTCGTCCTCCCACTTGCCAGTAAGATAAGACATATCACTGATCGAGTGGATTCGCTTAAAGTTGAACTCGCCTCCGCTAGGGGTAGCAGGAGTAGAAGGAGCAGCAGACTGCAGAGGAAGACCGAACTCAGACTGTCCAAGCTTTCGAAGCTGGAAGTCCCAAGAAACGAACTGGGGAGCATCGTTCTCATCCTGGTGGTACTCAATCTTCTTGAGGATGTACGCACGGTAAGCTCGGCGAACATAGACCTCAAGAGAGGCCAGGGATACCCAAGGATCATCGTGAGCGAAGAACATGGTCAAGACATCGAAAACGGTGTACTTGGAATCAACAACCTCCTTGATGATTTCAAGGCTAGGCTCTCGGTGGTCCCAACCAGTCTCACCGTATCGCGACTCGATGACTGAGGAGCGGAGAATGTGCTCCATCTGAGCGGTTCGCTCCTCGAGTGAGGGAAGAGCACACTGGATCATGATCTCACGAGCCTTGAGGGAAACCTTGGAGGTAGGACGCGACTGGAGCTCAGTGAGCAGGCGGAGAGTCTCGCGAAGGTTCTTGGCGATGCTTCCAGCCTTAGGCTTGTTGGGGCGGTACTCCTCAAGGATGGCCAGGATAAGAGAGCTCTTTGAGCTGACACGGCTGTGAGAGAGAACAGTGTGAACAACTTTCATGATGTCCTCCTTGTGCTGGTCACGCAGCTGAAGAACGACAGCATCCTCCTGAGGCTGGTTCATGAAGAGGTTCTCAACCTCCCAGTACTGCTCAAGAAGACCCTTAATGACGCTAAGCTCTCGGTTCTTCTGGCCCTCGGCGTACATGTCGAGAACCTCAGTAAGAGGGGAGAGAGTGCTCTTGAGAAGGTCGGCATCACCAGCATCAACATTGTCCTCGAGGAACTTGTTGAAAGCCTTGGTAAGGGCCTTGGCGGGGAACTCTCCATGGCGAGACTTGCTGCGCTCAACGATCTGAGTGAACTGAGCGTCGAGCTTCTGAGGCATACGAGAGTGGAGAGCAGAGAACTGGGCGTTCCACTCGCTGTAAGGCAACTCGGGATCGCGGAGAACCTCGATGAGGTCCTTCAGGGTGTTGGACATGATGACAGAGTTGTCATAACCCAGGAGAATGTTATGGAGGATGTTGTAGAGGAGAGAGAAACGCTGGGCGGGCTTGGCACCGACAACAACAGGCTCGCCATAGGCGGGGAGCTTGTCGACGAAAGCCTGAGCCTGCTTGACGCGGCTGGGGTCGTCAAGGGCCAAGATACCGAGGATGTCGCCAGCCTCGAGAGTAGCTCCGGGCTGCTTGATGAGCTGGACAACACCATCCTCTTGAGCAACGAGAGGCATGTACATCTTCATGACCTCGACCTCGGCGAAAGCCTGGCCGGCACGAACATGGGCACCGTTCTCGACGGAGTACTTGACAAGCTTACCAGGACTGGGAGATCGAAGCTGGGTAGGGTCGTTCTCCTGCTCAAGCAAGCAGGTCTTGCTATCGACGGAAAGACGGGTAGCACCAACCTCTTCCTTCCAGTAGACGTTGTGACTGCGACCGTCAAGAAGGACAAGGAGACCACCATCGCTCAGAGAACGGACACCAATGGAGCACTTGGAACCGTTGATGAAGAGGTGGTAGCTGTCGACGCTAGCGCGTGTGGCGGTGAACTTGTAACGGTAACCCTCGTAGATGAAGTCGATGGTGAAGACGGTCTTAAGAACATCTTTAGAAGGCACTTGACCCTTCTCAAGTCCGGCTCGGTACTCAGCCATGCAGGCCTCGCTGGCAATGTGAGCCTTGGTGACGGCACCACAGACAACAGCAAGCATGGTCTCGGGTCGCTCAGCAGTAAGACGCTTGGAGATAAGCTCATCCAACCAACCAGTAGAGATGGTGTTGTCCTCGAAAGCCTCGGTCTCGAGAAGCTTGATGAGATACTCGATGGTGGTTCGGAAATCACCACGAATGCTCAGCTCCTTGAGAGCCATGACCATGTGCTTCCTTGACGCAGAACGGTTCTCACCATAAGCGAAGATGTGACCAAACTGACTGTCTGAGAAACTGTGAATACCACCCTGAGAACTGACGGAGAAGTAACCCCAGACATTGGAGCTACTCCTGAAATTAAGCTCGTGCATCACACCGTTGGAAGGCTTGAAACCCTCACCGGGATCCTCAGAGGTGATACGGCAAGCAGTGGTGTGGCCCTTGGGTTGGGGTCGTCGCTGGCTCATAGATGTGCTCTCGTTCTTGAACTCAAAGTCGATCTCGCTTGAGGTCTTGGGATCGACACCGTATAGGAGTCGAATATCACGGATTCTGTGGAGAGGGATACCCATGGCAATCTGAAGCTGGGCGGCGGGCAGGTTGACGCCACTGACCATCTCGGTGGTAGGATGCTCAACCTGGAGACGGGGGTTAAGCTCCAGGAAGTAGAACTTGTCGTCGGCGTGAGAGTATAGGTACTCGACGGTACCGGCAGAGACGTAACCGACGAGCTTACCGAGACGAACAGCGGCATCCTCCATAGCCTTGAACGTATCGGGCTTCGCAATGGTGACGGGAGCCTCCTCAATAATCTTCTGGTGACGTCGCTGGACGGAACAATCACGACCGAAGAGTGAGATGTTGTTTCCGTACTGATCAGCAAGAAGCTGGACCTCAAGATGTCGAGCGTTGCCAGCAAGCTTCATGATGAAAATGGGAGAACCAGGGATTTCGCTGGCAGCGGCCTTGTAGAGAGCCTCGAAGCCCTCCTCCTCGGTGGCCTTTCGAATACCCTTACCACCGCCACCTTCGGAAGCCTTGATCATGACAGGGAAGCCAATCTCCTTGGCCTTCTGAAGACCCTCCTCCCATGATGTCACGCAACCCTTGGCATAGATATCATCGGCGACGGTGACAATGCCCTTGTCATCGACGGCGACCTCGTCGACACCTGTTCCTGACCAAGGAATACACGGCACCTCGGCGTGCTGTGCTACAATTGTGGAGGAAATCTTGTCACCTAGCGATCGCATGGCAGATCCGGGAGGTCCGATGAAGACAATTTTGTTGGGGGAGGCGGCCAGCGACTCTGGCAACTTTGGGTTTTCTGAGGCGTGACCCCTGAATATCTGGTTAGTCCATATGTATGTAGAAATCGCAGCGAGACAAAGTCTCTGGGAGCCAACTCACCATCCAGCCCAGACGGCATGGACATTCATGCGCTCAGCAATATCCACAATCAGCTCGACGTTGGCATAGTTGTGGTTGTTTGTGCCGCCGGGAACCTCGACGTAGTGGTCTGCCATTCTAATGTATTCTGCGTTGGCCTGCAGATCTTCGGGGGTAGCCATCACAGTGAAGTGAATGGCTCGCTCGTCACCGAACGTCTCGTAAGCCCATTTTCGGACTGATCGAATCTCCTTAACGGCAGCGATACCGTTGTTGGCAATGAGAACCTGTAGAGCAGAGTTTCTGTTAGCAAAACCGTTGCGATCGCTTCAAAGTCCAGAACTGGCGGGGTAGGCGGAATTGATCCAATTCTATCCCCTAAAACTCCAATTCTGGCGGGAAAGATATGTGCTTACGTTGGTGATGACAGTGTGACCATCATTCTGGCCTACAAAGTCCTTGACCTTGCTCGGAGGAGCATTCTCCAATCGGTTGCCGCCGATGAAGTGGTCTGCAATATGGAACTTCTCTGCATACGACGCTTTGCCATTGACATAGGGCACCGACCGCCCATTGGCACCCTCCTGGGCACCAGCTGAGATCTCAGTCATGGCTACTGCGTTTTATGTGTGTAGAGGAAGAAAGAAAGGAGGAGAAGAGGAGGAGATTATGAAGGAGGATTCGAGAGAAAGAAGTCGGAGATTCGAAATATGGAGGAGAATGAGAGAAGGAGTTTGATCAGGTTGAGAGAGTTGAGTCGTGTCGCTCTCAGGTCGTCATGAGCCGGTCAAAGTGGCGGGCGCGCAAGGGCAGTTTACGGGCAGGGGTAGCTCCGGCCGAAGAAAAAACAAGATCCGACGGGACGGGAGCTGGCGCCTCCAGTGTTTTTCTGCTGTTACTGTTGGGGAAGCAAAAAAAATAAGTCTCCCAAGTGTGGTATAGGCGCTAAAAATACAGAAGGGTCGAAAGGTACAATAGGTACTGTCTGTAATTAAGATGAGGAGGTGGATAAGGTAAAAAGGAAGATGTTCTTGGTTGAGGAGGACCAGAACAGATGAATTATGTGGATGAATTGAACAAGGTATTAATCTCGTTCGTCTTCCTTTGAGCTTAAGTTACCACTTTGAGGATTGAGAAAAGGTGAGAGGAGAGGGAGGACAGAAGAGGAGAACAAGTCTTCATCAAGAGGGGAAAAAAGAAGTGGGAGGTCATCAACACAAGTACAAGTACGGACACAACCTGAAGCTTGGGATTGGCTTTGGGATGTACAAATTCAATGGATCTGCAGAGACTCTCCACTTTTATCTTCCCCTTGTGGGTTGTTGACTTGGTACTGTTGACTGCTGTTGGCTGGTGGCAAGCAGCTCTCGGCACCTGGCGGGGAAGATTGAAGCTAGAAACTAGAACTGTTGGGAGACAAACCCGCCTGGGCGTACACTAAACCTACGGGACCCCCTGGGGGCTTGGGGCGGGTTGCCCAGTGAGAGACTAACTTGTTCTATGGACGATACAGTAAAAGGTCTCCAGCATTCTACACCCCAATGGAAAAAAAAAACATCGTCTCAAAGGGTGGAGTTTCTCAATGTCATGTCGGCTTTGCAATGACCCGGAATGCAGTGGAGGGGAAGTCATTCAGGGTCCCCGTCAGTCTGTAACCAGACTGGGATTAGACTCATGACATGGATGGTTGAGGGGCCGGTATTTTTCGTTGCGGGTGGAGGTGGGGGGGGCCGTAAAACGCCAGACAATAACACTCAGACACTGCATTACAGCTCCCATCTCATTCCCAGCCAAGGCAAAGCGGCTCTGGGGGAGCGATTGATTGATGGGGAGGGGCACAGAGCATGGGTAATGCCATTTACTAGTGGCCGCATTGGCTTGGAGCTATGAATGAATGGTTGAGGTCAATGAATGATGATGTTACGGAGACCGAACAAAGTCTCCGGATTCCGTATCGGAAGCCGGTGTACATTGTGCGTTACGACAAGTCATGACATAATTGGAGAAGAGAGCTTATGATGGTACAAAAGTCAATTCACTATCTGAATGGGTTCCTGGACGGGCATGTTGTGAATGAATGGTCAGCTGAGCTTCACGGCTGATAACCATTAATGCCCGTGTAAGTCAATGCCCGATACCCTATTTTCCCAGTATCACAGCTGTGAACTGAATAGAAATGTATAGAAATGTGATAGAAATCTTGATCGGTGAATCTTTAATTTATACTGAAGCTGATTTGTGCTCAATAAGGCTCCGATGATGAATTCGGAGATTTTCGGTGCTTGTCTATCGGAGGTGGCTTACATGTTCGGAACCCGATCATCAACGAACTCACTCACGAGTTGCTCTCTGGTCATTTTAATTCCCGAGTCTCTCTCCGGCTCACAAACTCCATTCTAATCATGAGGTTCACGCTGACCAATGTTTCTCTTCTATAAAACAAGCGTCCCTGTATCCATCCTTCCAGAGCATCACAGTCTTGACAACCTCCCACCTCAGCCTTCAACACCCAACCTTACCTTATCGCACCACAAGGCTGGCATCTCATGTACGTACACACCCCTTCCACTTACAAACTAGCAGATCTCCAAGAAGTCCAAAAGCCACAAAAACGAGCCGCATGTTGGGAACCAGTCAGGGGTTAGGGATCCTAATCGAGGCGTTGAGTTGCGGCTCCAGCATTTTGATGTGACGTCTGAACTTCCTGTGATCCGAACGCCGTTGCCTTGAGCTTTTGCCGAGCGAGATCGAACGATGAAGGGAGCTTGGGTGAAGGTCAGGGATGAGAGCTTGTTAGCTGGTGTTAAGTGGTGACAGTGAAGGTGAACTGGTCAATTCTCATTTCTGTATTCTTGGGTAAAAGTGCCTATACCAACTTCCTTATTTCTCTTGGCCTATCGTGGTACTGGTTTGTCAATTGGTTTATCTGCTGATCACCCACTGTACGTAGTCGAAGCTATTCGTATCTCTATAAGGCGCCTTTTAAGCCTTTAGTTGAAAGACATACTTACAATCTAACAACCATTCAAGTCACCAATTATCTCCCTCCCCTTCAGACAACTAACTGCTCTTATCTCCACAGCCTTCTACAGAATATTGTGTCCTTTACATCTCCCAACTATCCCAATCCCAATACCGTCATCCCTCCAAATCTTACCCTAGAATCTCAATCCCAATCTCAGATCCAACAACCCCCCCACTTCCCACTAGCGCCCTACCTTAATTCTCCCACGCCCCCTTTGACTTTGACGGGTCAAGAAGAAAAAAAAAAAAGGATCTCCCCAATTGTTGAGTTCCCCAATCCTCCAACATCAACCAATCAAACACAACCCTTCTTTTCGGGGTTTTTTTCATCGTACAATTTCCCAGAGCCGCAGCCTCGTTACCCACGGTCATCATCCGAATCCCCAACATTGAATGGATGGTTTCAGGAGGTAGGTGTTGATATGAATTGCCGGAGGGACCAGCGGAGCCGAAGTTCGGCGATACGTGGGTTCTGTGCTGCATACTGACTGCATCCTTTTCAATGTTGATTGAGTACGAACCGTGATATGGCCGTCCAATATGTTGACATTGATCTAAAAAGATAGTTGTTACTGGTTACGCGTAATATTCTGAGAGCAATAATGCCTCTGCTAATGTCAGGGAAAACAAGGTTGCATCCGTTGTTCCGATCAATGGATCTCGGCTCAACAGCTTCGTTTAATTTCAACCACTACCCATGATGAATCATGTTCGATATGCTGACTGAACTGGTTATCGTAAATAAACCTCTCATTCAGGTCAACATCTACTTCTTTGATATCAGCTATTCTTACAATGTCACTAACACTGAAGACAGTGACTTGACCTTCACATTCAACACTCTGAAACCACCATGAAGTTATCTGTATGTATTGGGCGTATCTGGACCAGGTTTCATCTCCAACTCCCCAGTCCTCAAGCTAAAGCTAAGATATTGCATCATACGCCTCCACAGCCTGTATCTACACCTCCCTCCCTCTCCTCCTACTCCAATTTGCACAAAGGAAAAGAATAGATAAATAATTCAAGATCGCCAGGCAAGCAACCCAGACTAATCTAGCCCACGGGCCGTTGCCTCAGCCTTGTCAGACATCGTACGACTCCCCACTGATGTCCGCCCTCCCCCGCGAGCAACCTTACTTCACAGAGCAAAGTAGAGGTAGCCTCGCATCAACTCTTCCCCAGTATTACCCGCTCCCATCTCGCAAGCCGTTTCTTAAAATAAGGACCATCCAAGTTGATTTGCCCAGTCGATGACTCGCTTTTGGTGCGGTACACCCCCGTCTCTCCAGGCCTGGCCAGTATAGCATGTACGGATATGTGACTCGGACATATGTACACCTAGCCAGGCCCTGCCCTTCCTTTCTAGAAAAACAAAAGAAAAATAATAATAAACAATGCCATCCATGTCTTCATAACATCCGTAAACCCCGGTGCCGAAATCCCAGTGTACCCAAAGAAGCAGAAGTATTAGTAACGAAGTCTGCCAGAGAGCAAGAAGTGGAATTCCGTAACCATCGTCAACACCGTCTTCGCCGTCTTGAAGCGCCAGCCGTAAAAGTATGCCGAACCGTCCATGCCACCCCTTATGTTTTGTAGAAACGGATATCAATGATGAGGTGAAATGCGACCAATTTGATTTGCGTAAACCGCTCGAACCGCTTGCAAAGTAAAACCATGTCAAAGAATATAAACGACCTGGGACAGTCGTGGAATTTTGTGGGATACAACTGTTTAGTACGTCTCTCCCAGGTCGCTCAGTTTCCTTGGACCGGATACACTGGACCTCATTGTGTTTGCGCTTATCCTTCGGCTACCGCTCTGGCGTCGGATTGTTGGCATGGGGATAGCGCTGCCTTCACCGTTCGAGTATGTACCCCTGCGGCTTGGCGTTCGGAACTCTCCCTCATCCTCTTCCTCTAGGTCCAGGTGGCTAATGCTGGCTGAGTGGCCATGAATCGACCCTCCCATCGAGGAGCGAGGTCGGCCCATAGGTGTTCGAGTTCCTGAGAGTGATGCCCTTGAAACGGGTCGTGGGATCATTTCTCCGGCGGTTCGTGAGGGTGGTCGGGCATACGAAGTGACACTAGCACGTGAGCTCGGCCTGCTGATCTCCTCCGGACCTCCACGGTTCGGCAATGGGCCAAATGATAAGCGGCTGACCCCAGACGTGCTAAGACGGGGCACATGGCTTCCCTTGGTTGCTGGTGTAGGAATACCGGTGGTTGGTGTCATGTCGTCGCCTGCAACCGAAGATGCGGTAGAGCCACCAGTGCGCTTACGAGAACGGATCGTAACCGACGAAGGCACATTGGTAGAGCTATAGACCGACGTTCGAGGTGAGGCGCGAGGTGGAGTGCGAGTAGGCCCGGGGAGCTTAGATCGCGCGGAGTGCACACGAGCCTCGAGGCGTTGCATCTGAGCGGTAAGGGTTCGAATATGGGTGAGAGAGTTAGAGGCGGGAAGTTTGTTGGAAGCCGAGCGAGGCCCAACCGCACGGTTGGCTGGCGTGCGCATTGTCGTTGTGCCACCAGTCGAGATACGGCTGCCAGGCGCACGGGTCGTCTTGGTAGGAGGCTTAGATCGAGGCTTGGGGGTGACACTGTTGTCTGATGAGGGCAAACGAGAACGACCGGATGCCCTTGAAGTAGCGGGAGTTCTCGATGCCATCTTGGGAAGAGTTCCAGAGACATCAGACATGGGAGGCGAAGGCGGGTCAGGAAGTTCGGAGAGAGTGTCCTCGTCTGGTACAGGCGACTTGGAATCTGGAGGTGTGGTAATGAGAGGAGAGCTGGCTGTAGAGCCAGGAGAGGCGGGGTGGTCGAAAGTTGGCGACTCGAGGATAGAAAGGTCGGTTGAAATGGTGGACAGGTGACGAGACTCTTGTTTCTTGATCTTGTCCTGTAGAAGCTCTGCTTCAATCTTGAGGTCGCCCAGTTCCTCGCGCAAGCGCTGTGACTCGATACGTAGTTGTTCACGCTCCTGCTCGCCAATCTTGATTTCCTCTTCCATCATGACAGCCCTCTCAATCGCCTGGTTGTACTTTGACTCCATATCTTCCAGAGATGACGTGGTGTTGCGCGCCTGTCGCTCAAAGTCATCGTTGGCAACTTCAATATCCCTCAGCTTCATTTGCAAAGTCCTGTTTGTGTCTCGAAGTGTGGTGATTTCCTTCTCGAGTGCATTCTGGGATGCGCTGGCCTCTGTTTTCGATTCCCTGTATTTTCTCTGTGCGACGAAACGAAGCCGTTGTCAGCCAAAAACGTCCCGCCAAATTAGATTTGGAGGCTGCTGGGAATGAGTAGACATACCTTCCACTCCTCAACCTCAAAACCAAGTGCTTCGGCTTTTTCTTGGTGATGTCGCTCCTGCTTCTCTGCTCTCTCGATATCCTTCTCCAGTTCCTGCTCAAGCTCCCTACTCGAATCCCTGAATTCGGCCAGTTCGGATTCTAACTGTTCATACTGTGACTTGTACCAGCCAAGGGTATCCTCGACGCTGGCCCCAGGACCTGGCGGAGAGGATGGAGGCTCTGCCATATTGCGTGGTTTAATTGATTTGCTGGTATTTGTTGTTGTTTATTGTCTCTCTCGCATCGATATGTAAGTAAAGGGGGGCTGTTGTCGCGATATCGAAATGTCGGGAGGCGGGATGAAGAAAGGTGGCGCAGGCGATAATACGTGGGTAACAAAGATGAAAATCGTTGATGGATTCGTCGAATGAATTGATGCTATGACTGCGCAACTGTCGGGATAGTCAGTCGCCCTGGTCTTGGGCGAAGTGGCGGGAGATTTCGCTCACCGATTCCAGGACCCAACGATGATCGGAAGGGAAACAGAGGATATGACCCTGCACTGTCTTGCCTGTCGATTCGCAAATGGCACTTACCTACCCAAGTCTTACCTGTATAACTGCAAGATGCTGGAAATCTGCAGTTGTTAGTATTCGCGGCCGCTGGAGAGCGGAAGTTCCATGGGTAGGAAACGTCGCGCGAAGGTTGTCGTAGTTGTTGAGTTGATGCGAGTGTTGAATCAATGTTTGGCCTGTGACCTTGGGCTGTTGATGCGACACATGGTCCCCCCATTCTCCTTGTGCCAGCATCATGCACTAAACTCAGATAGGAAAGGTCAATGGCAGCCATGGGCAACAGGGCGTTTCCGTTCCTTCAACGACCCCACTATTGGACAGCAATCCTCTGTCTCAGATACACACGTGACTCATATGACTCTTTGTGCCTGAATTGTGGTCGTATGTATCCATCCATTTCTTTGTTATGTGCGTTGTCAATTATTTGTGTCTCGTCTTCATCACTTATTAAGCTGATCGGAAAGATTCACTTTAATCTGAATCATCCCAAGTTTCTCTTAAGCTCAGTGCATTGACCTAGGGGTTATCCATATGCACTATCGCTCTGATACTTTGACAGGGGTTCGCCACTTTGTCTTAGACTCGAGTTTCATAACGTGAATCTATGAATAGAAGCTGATATTAATCCAGCATCCATGACTGACAAGCATGTGCGTCATTTTCGCATGACGGGCAGCTTTGACAACTCATACAGCATCAGAAAAAGAAAATTAGAACTTCTATAAACTAAACCTGAAAGACGACTTGTCAACAAAAGCGTCACCTGAGCGTATTTGTTGTTGTGTTTACACTAAAATACCCACTCTAGAGGAGCCAAGGTATCTTGGGCTCTTTACCATAGGTGACAGAAAGACTAGCCTTAACTTAGGGACGTCTTTGACGAGTTTATTTTGGTATCTTCTACCTTCACTTGCCCCACAGGGCCACTCTCCTGCATGGAGGGTAACATGTTCGTGGCTTCATTCCACAAAATCAATCAAGACATGACATAATTCACTGCAGGCTTATGCACTTTAATTGAAATCCATTGAATTGAATTGAAGTACTTATTAGTGAATCTTAGTTCGTATTGGCAACCGCCTTTAATAGCGCTAAAATATCATCAAAGCCGATGTCTAACGTTGGCTCTATCCACGTAGTCAGTCATACCGCCTGTTCTGCGCTGTTCACTCTCCCATCACAGTCTTGCCCCTCCAGCTCTCCATGCACCTCTGACCCTTCCCGCTCCTGCAGCGGCAGCCCCAAAGTTATGCAGCCTTTCCCCAATAAGGTAGGCTTCGTCCCGTATGCGGGCCGTCCAACCATTGAACACCTTGACCAGGCCAATCGTATTCTTGACCAACAAGGCGGACAGCGCAACAGCTGGGTATGATTGTCGATACGTTATCGCAATTCGCGCAGCTTCAGCCAATTCGCTCTCTCCTGCTTCCATGCCTGGGATGATATTGTACTTGATCAGAGCGCTTGTAAGTGCTGGAGGCCCGAGTATGGCAGCTCCAGCAATCGCAAGACCTGGGAGCACGAATGCTCGGGTCAGAACGCCGATGTCAGGGTTCGCCCACCCGCCTCGCAATACCGTTCGGACAGCAACAGCAAGGCGAGTATCTGGGAACATTGATGTGACCATCCGAGCACCGAGTTTCAAGTATAGCAGGCCCAGTGTCCAGGCTTGGATCACACGCACCGTGTGACGGCTAGCCTCCGGCCCACCCTCTCTTGCGGCCTGAATTGACGCCGCCGTCGGAGGATACATGTAAGTATGGAGGGGAATTGCAAGATACAGCTCCATGAGCCCCGAGATCAGGAGTGGGAAGACAACAAGGAGGAAAGAATAAGCATAAAGCATCTTGACGCCTCGTAACAAAACTGCCGCGGCGCGGCGCTCAAGATTTCCAGCAGCCAGGGATACTCTAGCAGCGGAAACTCCATCCTTGATCTTCGCCCAAACACTGCGAGCGTGGAAGACCAGGTAGGCTGCAGAACCGAGAAGATAAACACCTATGCTGAATGCATAGATGTCGTTTGTTCGAATATGCTGAGGAATCAGCATTTTAAACATGCGTCGGCCAAACACGAGTGGAATAATTGTGAAACCAACTCCTGTGACTGCCGCAAAGATCCAGATAAATAGGATGAATAGGAAGACCCTCGCTCGGAAGTGAGGCGGTATATAGACCATCTGATACTGGTTGCTGGCGTAGAGATCAGTGTCTTCCTGCCCATCGCTTCTTCGCCCATGCTCATCGACATCAAGGAAGACCCTCTTGCCCTTAGGTATCTTGATGCGATCGGACGCAGGTGCACGAACAAATCGTCCACTATCGACAAGTTGATTCGCAGTCTTGAGATGATTTTTGTGTCGAGTGAGCGAGCGAATTTCACTGTTGCTAAGAGGAGGCCTTGGCTTAGCATCACCACCATCAAAGAAATCAGTCCAGGTCTTGGGTACGACCTTATACCGGGTATCGAGCTCCAGAAACAAAGTTTTGTACCATGGATGTAGTTGGGCTCTGGCGGCATCCAAACTCAAGCTTCCCTCCTCGTCAATTTTTCGTTCGCCGAAGAGGAAGTAGGTGAGTCGCAATCCTCGGGCGCAGGTCCTGAACCACCACGTATACATAGCATGAAGTCCATCTCCAGGTTTGAAGAAGCTGACGGCAAGTGGCATAAGGAAGTTGTAGAAGAGCAAGTCCACAGGGAATTCGAGTACTGGTTCATTGGACGAGTAGTGAACAGGAAGAACTCCTGGGACTGCCCAAGACAGTCCCCATACCACGCCGCCCAGACAAACTATGACGAGGGCGCCGTACACAAAAGCTGAGAAGAGAATCTTTCTCAACTGCGTGGCCAAGTTTCTCTCCAGGACATCACGAACAGGGTGAAACTCAGGGTCATCTGGGTCGCGAATGAAGTCTGGAAATCTGTTAGCTTTCAACAATGCAAGGAATCAAGGAAAACTTACAGAGAACGCCTTGGCGCATGATCTTCCTGCACATTGACACAAAGAGGGCAAAATGGAACATATAGCCAGTGCCAACAAACCAGTGAACAAAGACGGAAGTCATGGGATAGTGATAGGTAAAAAGGAGGCGAGACTTGAAGGTCGTGTTCTCAAAAAGAGGAAGGAGGGCGCCGTCCAACAGGAGTCCGCAATAAAGCGGGAAGACAAGCATCTCAATGCTAATGATCATGATAACCTTCATAATGCCACTAGCTTGGTGCAAGGTATCGATGATGCCAGCCTCCCAAGCTTGAAGCATATGACCCCGAGAGAATGGGCTCCCGCGCTTCAAGTAAAGTGCGCCGAAGAAGAATAGTGTCGAATAGCCTGCTGCGATGGCCCAGAAGCGATCCAGCCCGGACCAGTGAGCCAGCTCCGGATTGACGTTAAGGGGTCCATCAGCCTCTCCAAGGTTGACCACCCAAGAATTCGGCTTCAATAGCGCAGAGGAGAGAGCGGTAATCTTGGGCCACGCTACAGCAGCAGCAGATTTAATTGAATCCACCGAAACGCTACTGGTGAAAATTCTGCCACTGAAGATAAAGCCCACAACCTTGCCGGTGATTGTGAAGAGAGCACCAATATTGCTTTTGACTGCAAGGAGTGCACTGTGGCTGATAGCAGAGAAATTTTGCATCTCTGCTGCAGACATGGGCAAATCCATAAAAGTATAGTCCAGTACGCGCGAACCGGCATTGGTCCAGAGGGACCATGAAGCCTTTCTTGCGATGATGACGTGAGAGCCCACAAGGCCCCCAATAAGGCCTGTGAATATGTCGATCATATTAATAGCAACCCATAAACAGAGCCCGGCAACCATAACGGCAGCATCTTGCAAGAGCTTGGAGAATTCGAAGATCAGTCGAACAAGGCGCATGGGATTAGCAACCACCCAGAGACTGACACGTCCAAAATTGTAGGGAACAAAGATGCAAGCAAAGATTGTCACAGAAACAAGGACCGCACAGAAGATAGCGTTTTGAAAAAGTCCGGCAACAGGTCCACGCATACCAATCAGCTCCATGACACCCTCAAAGTCTTCGAGGTCTTCCATGGCTTCTTGATCGAGTCCTGCAGCTGCACCATCGCCCAGATCCTCAGGTTCCTCGGGCTCTCCGGCAGCAGCCGCATCAGGAGGAGGTCCCTCTTGGTGGATTTCATCAAGCTCAGTTTCCCAACCATCGGTATCGTCTTGCTGAGCGGCGACGGGGTCAGCGGCATTTGCATCTGGCGCAGCTCGTTGTTGCTCATCCAAGTCACCCCACATGAAATCAGTCACTCTACCGACTAAGCCAGCGGGACGACCGTCTTCCTGAGCTGCAGCAACTGGAGGTTGTTCCGATGCGTGTAGCTCCGGAGTCCCAAACGCTCCAGTGCGTTCAACCTGACGACCAGGCTCATTCTCGTTTGCTCTCAAATCAGACAAAGCACTACCCGCAGCATCTAGCGTCGACTGTTCATAGTTTTTGGATCCAAACAGTGCTGCCTGAGAAGCATCTGGTAGCCCACTTGATGCCCCTGCCTCCTGAGTATCAACAGGCAGGTCTACAAATGACCAACTGTTGTTAGCTAGAGGGTTCACTGAGTCATGAAGTTGAGGCCCATCTGAAACAGCACGAGGTCGAGAAGGACTTGCTGCAAAGCTTGTCTCAGAGGTTTGGCGAGGTAGAGGTGGTAGGATCTCCTTTTCCTTGCCCTTGCTTGAAGAAGATTCGCCGGGTACATCCATTGGTGTCGGAAAGTCGTCAGAACCGGGTGTGTAAGCCTTCCGAGATGAACTGGCAACAGTAGAGCCGAAACTTCCTGCTCGCTCTCGACTAGTGTAAGGATCAGCGTTAAGATCAAGGAGAGGCGCGTCATCTTCATCTTGTAGAGCGCGGCGCGTGACATCAACCCAGTACGAGAGCTTGTTTTCAAGGCCCTCTTGGTGGATAAGCTCGAGGATCTTTCTAGCATCACCGTCTGCCTGTCGGTAAATACGAAGGTATTCGTAGACGCTGGCACGCTCCTCAGCAATACCTGCGTCTGGAGGGGTTTGAGATTCAGCTGGGCCTCCCTCAGTAGGGCCGGTTTCGATAAGGCCTGGAGGGACCACGAGCTCAGAGTTCGTTCGCCTGCGTAAACGTCCATCAGCCTGAACCTGAGCGGCAAAGGCGACATCATTTGCGGTGGCGAAAGGGTCTCCGGTGTCCAAAGTCTCGTCGTCTGATTCGTCTGGGCCCGGCAGTTCCTCCACTTCCTCCGGCCGGACAAGCATCGGCTCCTGCTGCGGTACGGGATTCTCAGGGGCAGGAAAGGCAGGGCGCACGTTAATCTCTGGCTGCTGCTGAATAACATAATCCCGAACCAGAATAACGAGAATGAAGCAAACGATGACCAGGATAGTGATGATTTGACCCTCAAGGATCGAAATAACAGCGCGATTGAGAGTTGGGTTTCGGGTCAAGTTGTTTAAAAAAGCTACCTCTCCAAGCAGGGTTGGCGGTATGGACATGGACCGGGATGATGTTGCGTTAGTAGACTCAGGGCGATCAGACTTGACTGCAACACCCCAAATAGACATCATACGTGAGAAGAAGTCGGAAATGTTCTGTTCAGATAAACCATCAAGCAGAGTATTGGCAACCGAAGCTGGAGTAGTAGTCGCCACAAATAGGGGGCTTCCAGGGCACGTCTCAAAATCCACGGCCGAAGGAGACATCCCCCGTAATGAGTTTGCTGTCGATGACGCTGTGTCATTGGAGCGAGCCATCATGGAAGTGTTGCCAAAACCCTCATCACTGACCCAGAACATGAATGACCAGACACCTCTCATAAAGTAAGGCAACCAGCAGAGCCAAACGCTGATGGCCAGGGCTGCACGTAGCCATACCAAGACATTTTGGAAGAAATATCTGGCCATGTGTCCAATAAAGATATGGACTGGAAGAGACTGTGGCATGTCGGGGGCGTATAGCTTCGTGAATCGGAAGGATGTCTTGCAAAGCTCGCAGTACTTCTTTTGAGAATGGGATAGCCACTCCATCAAGCAATCCTGATGAACATATTTAATACTACCGCTGCACTTGCAAGGGTAGAATAGCGGTTCCTCCGGAGTTCCTTCGCCTCGACATATTCGGCAGATGCTGGGGTTGTCTTGAGGCTGTAGTAGATCATCGGATCGGGTCGAGGTTCGGTGTAGGCCCTTAGCCTTGGTAATCGAGGTTGGATCTTCCATGATGATTTGAGTTTGATGAAGGCGATTCGAAACAAATCGATCGCGCCCACGAGGGGCTTATTTTATCAGGTTGCTCACAGAGGCATACGCCGAAGTGTCGAATCGTACCGAGGGGTCTGAATGGAGTCGCAGTCGGAAGCGGAGAGACGATGAACAAACCGATGAGCGTTGCAGAGTAGGTTTGGGCTTTGATGAGATGTTAAACGGTCCGCAGGTTTAACAGCGGATATGTATATAGTGTTTGCGCCAGCCGGTACAGAACCTAACTGTAATGTTGATGTTAAACTTGAGAGTTGAATCTTGAAGATTAAGCTTGACTTTGTTGAGAGACGTGGTTCTTAATAATTGCCCGCCCGTGGTGGAGGAAACGCTAACCGCCACCCCCCACAGTTTGACTTGCCCGAACTGCGAACCCAACCGCCGGAGATGCCTGGCAATTGTCGATGGATCGGAACCGGGGCAGTAATTTTCCGACAGTGACAGGCTCAACGTGTTAGCGCCAGATCATGGTTGATGTCATGGTCAAACAGCCAACAGGAACCTTTAGGAGGTAAGAAAAGGCAGAACCTTGATGGCAATGAATTGAAATACTTGGGTCATTTTACTGTAGCTTTCGGGAGCTTTCTGACTGGTTGTTTATGGCTCCCTGATCTAGGGTCTAAAGTTTTCTGTCTCCCTACGTAGTAATCTGGTGTTCATGGCGACAAAAAGATGATCTGTTTATCTGATGAATGTATCACAAGAAAGTCCATAATTCTGGCGAAGCGTCATAGACTTTGAGCCTCATTGACAGTCTATTGATTTTGGGAGCTACGCTGGAAGTTTTCAACTCAACATGATATACCCCAGAACTGAGATGTCTCCTTATTATCATGTCTACCCTAAGTTTCAGACTGTTGTCTTTTTCTGTCCAAGACTGAGACGCTATCACATGGAAACGTTCGTCGGCTACCTACTACAGCGCGGCTCGAGACAGTCAGTTGATGGCTGTCAAAACTTCAGAGGAAACCCTCACGTTAGTGTTATTAAGTGCACGCTCTTACTTTGTCTTGGTAAAAGTCTATGATTGATAACCATTCTTGACACCTTTTCAGATTCCCTGACGTATTATGTTTGAGATTTCAGCTCGTTGTTTATATCTAAGTTCTCGATCATCCAATCAGTGCGCGTGGTCCTGTCAGTGGCATCAAAAGGCGTTCGGGTAAAGCAAGCTTATGTGGTTCTGGATGACGTCGCAACCATGCAACTGTTTCGAAAACTGCAGGACAGGAAGCAATCCATGTTGGATGGTTGCTTATCTTTGGCACTGGCAGTGACAGAAACGGTATAATCAACTAATGGCGTATGGGTGCATGACACCACCGTACAGATATGATGTGCGTGCTAGTAAACGTTAGAGACCTACCAACGTTAGTTTCACTGGGTTAGATTCCAGGCCATGGATGGGATGGACATGGCCAAGACCAAGGCAGCTGTAACGACGTCAACCGTGACTTTCAGTTTATCTCCTCTTCTATTCCCTAACGTTAATCTCATTTTCCTCCTTCTCCTCTCCTAAGACAATACATCCATACAAAAGCCAAGAGCTTAACCCTTTTTCATTTGCAGCTTCGGTTGCTTTCTTTCGCTGTCTCGCTCTTGTCTCGAGTTGTGTCACAGAAGAGCTCCTAGACCTCTCGCTTGCTTCACGGCACCAGTATTTTACAGCACGCAACCCCTGCAGTTCGTCCTGAACTGTAACGCACTATAGGTAAGCCAGCTTCATTCACTCAACCTTAAAGCTCCCAAAACTTTTGCAACCCTGACCTGACCTGACTTTGTCAAGGCCAACACGCTTCAAAGAACACATTTGTTCCTCGTTGCCTCCTCTCGCGTAGCTGAAAGCTGGAGTCTTTGCTACCGTTCGCTTGCCAATATTGGCTCTCGTCTATCGACTTTCATCATTGATTGCTTGCTTTGACCGCAGCGCGTGTCTAGCTCGTCATCATGGCCGAGTCCGCCGGCTCGATCATGAACGGCAACGGCCACATCAACGGCAAGGCGAATGGAAAGCCTGTCGCAGGTCGCCGAGCATCAATTAAGAAGAGAAAAAGTATTTTTGCATGGACTTTTAGTGTCGTTGCTAGGTATGTTTGCTCTGCGCGTCGTCATGGCACCTTGTTCTCGCTTGATGTCTTTTACCAATCTTTTCCATCTTTATCGCATCCAGATACCGCCGTTTTCACGCACAATAAGCTGACTATTCTTCTGCTAGACTCGCGACATGGTTCGCCATCTATACAGTCCTCTTCCGATGCCCACCCTCGCTCGAACAGTGCGACGAGAACACCCCGTCGATTTGTAAACCCTACTTCCAGGTTAAGAACACCGTGCAACCTCACGTTCAACCATACTACGACCATTATGCAGCGCCCTACGTTGAGATCGCCCGCCCATACTACGATACTGTCGATAGCAAGGTCTGGCAGCCCACTCGCGCATACGCTGTTCAATATGGAGCTCCATGGGTCGAGAAGGCGCAGGCGCACACCCAGGCTTTGTGGGAGAAGAACGGACAGCCTCAGCTTGTCAAGTACCAGGCTCTTGCGCGTGCGCATTATGACCAGTCCGTTGGCCCCTACGTCAACCAAGCTGGTGAGAAGCTAGGCCCATACTACGACATCGCCCGCACCAATGGTCTGCAGATGTACTATGAATACCTCCAGCCAGGCTATGAATTTGTGCACCCATACGCTATTCGAGGTTATGATGTAGCTTCCGACTTTACTACCAAGACTGCTCTTCCCACAGCTTACTGGACATGGAATAAGACTTATGCGTTCCTTGACACCAACGTCTGGCCTCACGTCCGCGCCGTCTACGTCCAGAACGTTGAGCCCCAGCTTATTCGCATTGGTGAGCGATTGGGACGTTACAAGACCAAGACCACCAAGCCCATCCAGGAAAGCTACTCCTCGAGGTAAGTTCTCTGAGCTACATATCATTGATTCGTCGTCTGACATCACATAGCTACACCACTGGAACAACTGCCTCATCTTTCCAGAAGCCTGCTCCCCAAAGCACTACATCTGTTCAAACATCATCATCTCAGGCTCCCGTTGCTACTGAGAGCCCTGTACCTGAAGTTGAATCTGCTTCTCCTGACTACATTAACCCTGTCCAGGCCCCTCCTCCCACCGAAAATGAGAGTGAGAAGCGACGAAAGGCTCGCGAAATGGTGGCTCAGGACCTCGAGACTTGGCAGACAAAGTTTGCTACTCAAGCTGATGAGGGTGCTACTGACTTGGAGGAGCGCGTTGACGAGATTGCCAAGCGCATGATTGAGGAGAATGTCAACATCAACGGTCAGAAGCTCTTTGACGACCTTGAGACCACAATTGACCGCGAACTCACCGGCCTTCGCAACAAGATCGTAGAACTTGCTGGAACTAAAGCGGATGGTGCTGATGTAAACCAACAGATCGTCACTGCTGTGCGATCTTCTGGAATGGCCATTAAGCAGAAGGCTCAAGCCATTCGACAATGGCGCCAAGGCTACGACCAGGAACTCCAGGAGACTGTTGTCACTGTCGCCGATGTTCATTTCCAGGTTCTTGACGAGACTAGAAACCTCGCCCTGCAACAGATCGGAATGAGGTGGGCCTGGACAGATGGCATCACTTACAAGGACTGGGCCAAGTACCACGAGCTCAAGCGTACGCTCAATGAGTGGACTGAGCAACTAAAGCAATTGATCGTTACCCACCCAGCTCTGCTCGAGGCCCAGGACGCCGCTGCACGAGTTGAGGACGAGGGAATGGAGATTGCCTCTGTGGCTGCTAAGGAGCTGGCTCGCCTTAAGGACGTTGCCCGCTACAAGGTTGCTGCCAGAGATACATCAGACAACTTTGACATTGACGCTTTGAAGCTTGCTGCCGAGCAGGCTGCAGCAGCTAAGGAAGCTGAGGAAGCTGAGGTTCAGACCACGGTTGAGGACGACAGTGCCGCCTCCAGCCTTTCAGAAGTTGTCGAAGAGGCTACATCTCAAGCACAGGATGCCGAACAGAACTTGGAAGACTTTGTCGCTTCCATTGCCGAGCCCATCAAGGAGGAAGCATCCGAAGTTGCCGAATCTGCCAGCGAGAGCGTTTCCAGCGCTTCATCAGTTTTCGACGAGCCTAACATCATCGAAAAGGCTACCTCAGCCGTTTCAAAGGGTGCCGAATCCATTGCCAGCGACGCCTCCAGCCTCATTTTCGAAGGCGAAGAGAGCGCTAGCAGCATTGTCAAGGAAGCCTCAGAGACTGTTGAGTCTCTATCCTCCACTGCCTCCGAATCCGCCGCCCCCGTTATTGAAGAAGCGTCCAGCGAGCTCTCGGAAGTTGTCGAGTCAGCCACCAATGTCGCAAAGTCAGAAGACAGCAGTATGTCGACCCCCCTTGCCTCGGAAGCATCTGAAGTGCTTATCGGTGACACCTTTTCCGTAGTCAGCAATGGTAGTGAAGAGCCCCTTGAGGCTAGTGACAAGGAGCCACTCGTCGAGATTGAGGAGGACCCCCTGACCCACCGCGACGAGACGCCTCTCTCTGAACAGCATGAGCATGTCAAGCCTGCTTTCCTCGGTGCTGCGGCTCAAGAGGTCCCTCACCGACAGATCGTCCTTGATGACTATGTTGATACGGATGCGATTGCTAGCGCCACCGATGCCGCGCAGTCTGTGTACTCGAACGCAGTTTCTCGTGCCTCTGAGCAATACTCGAGCGCTCTTTCAGTCGTCTCGGCTCAGATCTATGGTACCCCCAAGCCAGTTCACGAGCAGCTGCTGTCTTCTGTCTCCTCGTCTTACGACCAGGCAGTCTCAGCCGCCGGTGATCAGTTTGACAGGGCTAAGCAGGCCGCTACCACCGCCGCTCAGCAACTTCCTGCCACCACTACCGTCCCTACCTGGCTCGACTGGGAGCGTATTGAATCCATTGCTTCCCAGAGACTCAACGAAGGTCGACTTTGGGCCGAGATCCAGTACCAGAGTGCTCTCATCGCTGCTGGACTCGCCACACCTACTCCTTCTTCAGCCCCTGAGAAGTACTATGAGCAGGCCAAGATGAACTACTATGCTGGCCTCGGTGCTGCCCAGGACCGGTACTCTAGGTTCTTGGCTGGTGCATCTTCTGCTCTCTCATCCCTTACCGCCACCCCTACTCCCACTGACCTCGCAGGATCTGCCTCCTCTGTCGCTTCTGTGGCCAGGGAGTCCGCTGCTTCCGCTGCCCAGGCGGCAGGTGAAGCTGCAGGATCTGTTTACTCTGCTGCTGGCGACACCGTCAAGTCTGCTGCCCAGGCCGTTGATGATTCCATCTCTTCCGTTGTCGATGCTGCCAATGAGCAGATCTCGGCTGCTGGCCTTGCCATTGGTGATTCTTGGAACAACATTGTTGAGCAGATCAGTGGCCAAGTCTACGGCGAGCCTACCCAGATCGCCTGGTACGAGCATGTTTGGGGTGACGCCAGCTCGTATGCCGCCAAGGCCACCGACGCTGCTGCTGACAAGGCATCAATCGCCTCCGAAGCAGCTGCTGCATCCGCCGTTACCGCCTCAGCCGAGGCACTCAGACAGTACGAATCCGTAAGCGAGCTTGTCTCCGAGCTCATCAGTGGCAAGGAGCCCTCTTTCACCGAGAGCGTCCTAGCCCGATTCCAGAGAGCCTACGCCACCGCTGCCGCCAACGCCGAAAGCCTCAGAAGACAAGCCAACGAAGCTGCAGCCTCTGCCGCTGACAAGGTTGGCAGTGCAGCCAGCGAGGCTACCGAGGCTGTCAAGGAGACCTTCCAGCGTGCGAAGGACGAGTTGTAAAACCCGACTAGGAGGAAACATTCTTTTTGGAACGATACCCTAGATGATATGACGATCGTTTAATGACATCAATGGTTGTGGAGGTGATTAAAAAAATGCAAGAATGGAATGACAGGAGAAGGGTGGAAAAGGTGCAGGACACGCGAAAGACGAAGAAATAGTAAATTTGCGGGTGCGTTTGATGGGATTTGGATCTCATTTGTGATTGACGATGACCGGTTGTTATGTACTTTTATGATTGCTAGCCCTAATTGACGCTTCACTATTATTTTGGTGTCTTGATGCGTTCGATGATGTGATGCATGTTCCTTTTACGCTTGTAGCCAGTGAAGCCGCCACAAAGGGGGCCATTCGTCAAAGTCGAAGAGTTTGTATCGGTCAATGAATAGTAGCTAGAAGCAACATTCTATCCCATGTCAAGTATACATCTTTGGACTCCCTATCCATCAAGCTCTGTGGTATAGCCTAGTATCCCATAGTTCACCCTTATATGCCCATTCTACGCATCTTTGTATACCTCACTCAATCTGGCGAGTTCCAAATCAGGGCTTAAACCAATGAAAGTTCTGCACATCCATGTCTTCTTCTTCACCCTTGGGCTCCGGTGGGAAATAATGGTCGTAGCCAAGAGGAGCAGATGTGTCTACAGAAGAGACTCTAATCCAGTCGATGTTGTCCTCCGTTGAAAACATGGCGAGCTCTTCGTTTGTCTCTTCGATCACCTTGGTGAAGTAGGCGTTTTCTTCGTCGGTCCAGACACGAGATGCTACGTAGGCGGTGAGTTCAGGGTCCTCGACCTCGCCGTCCTCGAGGAGGCTGATATCATCGTGGTGATAGTTGTCGGCTGGGTCGAGGTACAGAGGCTCCATATCGGCAAGGACAGTCTTTTTGTCAGCGAGGATAACGGGCGAGTCCTCGTCTTCAAATATGACTTCCACAGGAGCGTAGAAGTCACACTCTTCTCCCTCTATGGAGTCGATGTCGTCAATCGTGAGGTTGTCGTCTTTGCCCACGTCGCTAAGGGTGACGGAGGAGGGGGTGTCTTCCTTATCCTGCGCCTCTGCATTTACCTCAAAGGTAGCGTCGGAGTAGGGCGGTGGGTGAGGCATGCGGCAAGGCTCAACGAGGTTATCGTTAGGCCAGGGCTTCTTCTCGATGTAGTTCTCGGGCAGGTCGCGAGGGAACCAGCAATCTCTGCCGAAGGATACGGCAGGGATACATCTCTGGAGGACCCAGACTTTGGGGTCAGGATCAACGGGATGACCGCACTCGGGGTAGACGTATCGAACTGCTCTGCACATGATTTCTTGAACCTCATTAGCCTTAGTAGGAGGTACTAGGAGGATTAGAAGCAGGATGAGAATGAGGAGGAGGTGGTGGAGGAGGAGGAAGAAGACTTACCACTTCGTTCAAATAGCAATAATAGCGACAAAGAATAAGAAGTCCAAGAATACTTCCAATATCCGAGTTTAGAGTATCTCAGATTCCGAGACTCATCGCAGTTTGTGTGGTGTTTAATTGCTGATCAAAAGGAGAAAAGTCGTTTGCAAGAGCAACAATGCTTCACTTTGTTGACACCGGCGGGAAGAGTCAAAGAGATACAGTAGTGGAGGTGGGTATGCAGACGGGTGGACACATGAATGAACATTCTTCTTCAAGATGGGCACTAGCATATATGCAAACGGTCTTTATTAGCTAGAGTTATACAGCATCTTTGATGTGAACCTGAGATGTAATGCCAATGCTTTCAATGGCATAGTGCTCAATGATGAAGAGGGTTGTGATATATGATTCTATTGTCGTCTGTATGTCACTCCTACCTATTTTACAAAATCTGATCAGATAGACTGCACCGGCACTTTAGGAGCATTTAGCTTTATATTGTAGTCCCTTAATGACATATGATACTCAATAGAAGCAGCTGGGCTCATCATTGCCAAAATATCATGCATTCAACAGCCATTAGTAGATGACCTTGGAACTCTTAATTGGCAATTTCTCCTTTTTATGTACAGTTAGGCGGGACACACCTACTATAAGTAGTCACATTCAAGTCTGTGAATCAGTCAGGGGCGTTGCTCAGCTTCATTTCACCCCATATCTTTAATCATGGAGGCATGAATAATTTGCGAGGTCTTTATATCCGTTCGTCATAGCTTTGCAATAAAGTACCCTTCCGGCGTTCGGCCTTTACGTCATAGCTTTAATTATATAAAACAGAGCCGTAAGTCGATGTGGCTATGAGGGCGTACCTCCTGGGGTTCATCTTTATACGAATGTGCTCATCTGATAGATGCACCCTCAGATTGCATCTTCATTGCATCAGACTATGGTTTCGTGAAATTATGTGAAATGCCTGTGGCTGCACTCAGTCATGTTAATTGCAAAGATCTAGTCAGATATTGGTGATTTTGTAGACGTGAATCAGAAACCAGGGGTTGGTGATGATAAGACAACATGGGTTGATGGATGTCAACAAACTACTTTGCCACAAGGAGACCAATCTCACTCATTCACTTTACAAGAAGACACATTTTGATCGATAATTTTCCACTTCATTCTAGTCTGGAGGTTAAGCTCATCACTAGCCTATATAACTCATCCCCTGCCAAACTCATTGTTGATGCCATCATCATACTTCTTGTGAAAGAATTCGCCATGAAAGCGCCGTGTTATACCAATCCCAAACCTTGAACTCCCAGGGACTTTTGACCGTTGACTCAGTACAGATAACCTGAGGACTTATCCGTTCCGCCCCCCAAAAACCTATAAATGCATCCCAATTCCCATAAAAGCGACTGCCCGTCGCGTTGTAAATACTCCCGCTACCCTTTGATATTGTTGAAGACCAGACTTGGTCAGAAAAAAGAAGATAGAAAACGAGTTGTGCCACATGTGGCTTTTCGCGTAAAACGCTGTTTGGTATCTTGGAATGTCATGATGTTTCACAAAGGAAGGTCATCTAGTGATGAAGTCTCGTTGTAGATGGTGCTTAAGAAGGAGTGCCGCGCTCTTCGACACGTTCTCCCTCAAAACTGTACAACCGCACCTCGCCATCTTCACTGCCACTTGCCATGCGGCTGTCACTCAGACCAACACAGGTGACTGGGCCGGCATGGCCTGTGAAGCTCCGCTCACACTTTCCAGAGCGAGGTTCCCAGATCTTGGTCATGGAGTCATTAGCCCCTGTGACCACACGGAGAGTGTCACCAACAAGGCCCCAGATGCCCTCAACATGACCAAACATGCTGCGGATGCACTTGCCAGTGGTAGTGTCCCACAAGCGGACCGTGTTGTCCAGTCCACCAGTGAGCATGTAGCGCGGGGGCAGCGGACGGTCGGGGTCGGATGTGAAACCCGAGCCATAAGCCGCCCGAGCATCGACAGGCTGCTCGGCAGTCGCTGCAGGGGGGCTGTTACTTCGACCGCTGGATACGGATGCAGTATCTGTGTTATCCAGCTGAGGCACCTCATCAGGCTCAAAGTCGGCAGGCATCAAGAGAACTTGCTGGACCTGGCCAACATGGCCGAGGAATGTCTTGATACACTGCTTTGAGTCAATGTCCCAAAGTTTGACCGAGAGATCATCCGATGCCGAAAAGATGACACGCGAGGGCGAGTCAATTCGCACGTGGTTGACCCAGTCAGTATGACCTCGAAGACAGAATGTCTGCTTGGTATCAAAGCTGAACACCTTGACGGTCTTGTCGATGGAGCCAGATGCTAGAGTACATCCATCGTAGTGGACTGACAATACACCCTCGGTATGACATTGGAGTGTGTTCAGACACTCTCCTGTTTGCCAGTTCCAAATCTTGATGGTCTTGTCAAAGCTGCCGCTAATCAACTTGGAATCGTCAAACTGAAGAGTGCGAACTGCCGAGGTGTGTCCTCGGAGCGTGCGCATAACTTCTCCAGTCTCGATGTTCCAAATCTTGATGGTCGTATCATAGGAGCCGGTTGCAAGGATGTTGTCGTCAAACTGGAGACAAGTAACGCCATTCTCATGACCTTTGAAGGTCTTAATGGAGCAGCGACCTGTCTTCCAATTGTACCCCACCTTGAATCGGTCGCGATAAACGTCCTTCCATGGTCGAAACTTGCGTTCTTGTTCGAGCTGTTGTCTTGACTTTTCTCCGTTGCTCACACGAGAGCGTTTGGCGACTCGATCATCATGATGGTGCTCGTCGTCGGCTTGTCGTTTTCGTGAATCGCTCGATTGTGTCTCAGCCTCGTCGACGATCTCTACCACGTCGGCGGCATTCGGTTGTCGGTGAACTTGTTGATGGCGGCTCCACGCCATCAATTTTTTCTTCTCGAGAAGAGGCAGACCCCAACCGCACTTGGTGCATTTGCGATCAATGTGTTGTTCGCACATGCGGTGCCACACCACGTCGTCGTCGGCGAGGTTTCTCCATCTACGGCTGACTTGAGCGGCCTTGCAGAGAGAGACTGTGTCGAGATATGATAGGATCTTGTAGGAGAGTTCGGTAGGAAGAGCGGCAAGGAAGTCGATCTTTAGTTGTTCTTGTACCTCGCGTGATACAGTAGAGAGTTGAGGGAAGCAGCATTGTGTAATGATGCCCTGTAGCATCAACTCACGATGTTTTGATGGGGCAGCAGAAAAGAGAGACCATACGTGAGTGATGGCTTCTTGGTCTGCGGATGAAAGGCTGTTGAGTTCCTTGGTGGATGTTAGCATGACCTATCAGGGTATTTGACTAAGAGCCACGACAAGCAGAAGTGGCTTAAGTGGTTGAGGTTGGGGAACTGGACTTACAGTTTGGATGAAACCCATCTTGGTCTCGTCGGCGGCGCGTCGACATTTCGAGTCGGGTCGGTGACGATAGCAAAACTTGCTGTTGGGATCTCTCTTTCGAATCGCAGTGGTGTTGTTGGGACTGGGAGATAGAGGCATGGCTGTCTTTGCCTTGCCAAAGGGTGCGTAGAGGCCAGGAATATGTTCCTTGAGGAACGGGCTGACGGTCTTGCCGACCAATTCGGAAGGCATCTTGACGAGACGTGGGTTGATTTCTTGATCGGATCGTTGTCTGTCGCAATTGTTTTTGGAGGGTTGTTGGGAAGAGTTATCGTCGAGGTGTTCGGAGTCGATGTCGGAGACTTTCAAAGAGTGGCCGTTTGTAGGAGGAAGGGGCGAGGAAGTGTCAAGTTCTGTGGACGGCGCAGAAGCATGGCGATGTGTGGGATTTGTTATTGTATCCGAAGTAGGTTGCGAATCAGAAGATGAAGTAGGTATAGAGGAATGAAGAAGAGTTGAAGCACCGGGGGTTGCGACAGAGGGATCGGAGGAGGGCCGATGGCCGTTGACGAGCGAGGGGCTTTCCATGGCGCAGGCGCAGACTCAGAGGCACAGGAGTATGTATGTAAGTACCAGAGTGTAAAACACAAGCAAGGGCCTGGGGGTGGGAAATTGGAGTCGCGCGATGAGAAGGTGAGATATCGTAACTCGCTGGGTCTTGGTCCGGGGAAGAGTGGCAGAAGGGATCTGAGGCAAAGTGACTGGTGGATGGCGTGCTATGTACCAACGGCAGCACGAGCTTAGACCCCCGGTCAAGAGGCGGCACGACAAGACAAGACAAGACTGCCTATGAGAGGACGCTAATTGGATTGTGGAAGGAGGTGAGACAGGACGTGATTTGTTCTTTTGTCTCCGAAGGTTGTCGAGAGGATTCGAGTTGGCTGATTGTACAGTACAGTACGTAAAGGTAACGAGTGTCTTGTTGGTGTGAAAAGTGTAAGTTAAGAGACCCAATCGAGTGTGACGTTTGGCCAACCTTGAGAGAAAGATGGTTCGGGTCGTCGGGGAGGGCCCCCTCCTTTCCGTCTAAGCTGAGCCGACTCGTGCCAGAAATTCCCGTTTTTTACCAACACCCAACCCAATTGTCTGGCAAGTCTGGCCAAATGGCGGGGGAATGACAGGGAAAGAGGGTCTTTCACTACAACCTCGACTTTTGACTGTCGACCAATTGAAGTTCTAGGCAGATAGCGACTAACAAACTCATATCAGTGTTATTCCCTATCCCCATCACCCCAACACTCTCTATCGGTCTGTTATCTTTCAGCTTCCTCTTCTCCTCCTTTTGTGCGACCACATCCTTCTTTCCATTCCAGATAACATGTACCCCCCCTGCCAGCTTTTCCCGCACTGATTTGAGCCCTGGAGGCGTCTGGGCTTGTTGATTCTGTTCAATCATCTCTCAGAATCTCTTTCAAATTTGGGACCGAAATGGCGTTATCAGCGGCCGATCTAACAAAAGTGGGGCTGAGACACGGCACTCGGTCGGTGTAAGTCAAGATGGCGGCTCTGCTGAGCGATACAAAGTTGATGACATTCGCCACTGAAGCATCGCCATGAGAATTCATATGGAATTTGAACATTTCAATATCGATCTCATGTCAGGGACAAGGCACGACCTCTCACAGCATGACCAAGGTATCTGACGCTATCGCAACTTGGCTTCTACCAGGTCATGCACCAGAATGGGGCGTGGACGGGGCATGACTGATTTTAGACTTGGACCCTTTGAGACCCTCCCCACGGCGCAGAGAAAACTCCTTCTGCAATAAGGACGGCACTGGCTGGACTGGACTGGACTGGCCACTGGTGGTCTCTTGCTTGAATACGATAATCCACTTCACGTTGACTTACATTGAATTTTCGGTGTTGTCGGCAGATGAAAAAGAAAATGGATCCTTGAGTGCCGCTGTATCCTCTTCTCTGTTACATAACAAGACCCCATCGTCAGAATTCTCTTCCCAAGTCTCCTCTTTTTTACGTCTTCTTTTCTCCTAGACTGGTAGACTGGGCTTCCTTTTTACTACTTTGCTGCTGCCCCTCTTTTGAAATGAAGCCTGCAGCTGATCATTCTTTTAACTCTGTTCTTTAATAGGCCGTTGTCCATCTTGCATATACGCCACAGGCAGCCACGATGTATGTACGATAAACTCATACCTCAGAGTCATCAATGCAGATATTATGCGCCTCGACAAGTTCCAGTAAGACCGTTCATTGTTCTGGAATATATTGCCTGCTGAGATGATGTGATTTTGCCATGTCAATTGACCTCTTCTCGGTTCCATGTCACTATCTTTGTCATCACGAATCTTTCGCCATCCCGAGATCCGAGTCGACTCATTTTCACCCTGGCAGCTTATCAACCACTCAACCCTGATAAACCGTCACTTAATCAACAATCACGCAAGAAAAAGGGGAATTCTTTTGATCCGACACCTCCGTATCTTTCGATTCATTAACTTTGTTTTCTTGCTGGCATTGACTCATATGTTAATGTTTGATCATATAGCCAAGTCGAGACCTTGTTGCTCACTTTGGTCACTGAGCACATCATCAGAGGCATGACCATGGCGCTGAACCATAATCCCATGTTTGGCAAATGGAATTTGGAGATGCCATGATTCTTGCTAATGGGGGAACCCTTTTGAACTCAAGTCGCCCCCTTTACATGACCAAGCTTCTGTTTTGGTCTTGGTTCATCGTCTCTCTCATTCTTCTTAGTTCTTGCAATCCATGGCTCTGCTACAGTCAATCATTGACGTGTCATGATTGAGGATCGTCATATCCTAGCTCACCACTGACCAGGCTCGGAACTTTTTCTTTCACTCGAATGCATGTGTTTCGCACAGATCGCAGGGCGTGCCCATGCAAGGCCATCTACAGAAGCCGTACAGGCCCTACCAGCTTCCATAGATGCCCTCAGCCACAGGCTCCCTACCTACCTGCCTTGTCCTTCTAGGCGCGCGCTGCAATCTTGTTTCAGAGAGCATCGCGACATTCTACGGCGGTGTGGCGAAATCTGGAAACAAAGCAAAACATCCTGCCTCGTTGGTGTTTCTGACGCGGACCAACGGGCACAAATATGCAGCTAGAAGGTTTTGCAAGGGAGATGATATCTGATTCTCGCCATAGAAGCAGATGGATGAGGAATCAAGATCAGGATCCTTTGCATCGTAGACTGAGCTGGCGCAATCTTGAGGTCGGGTTTGTCCCGACTCTTGCGCAATGTAGACTGTAGATGCTTCAGCGGTGAATATGTGAATTGTGCATGAATTGGTGATGATGATGCACATCATCACCATTAGCGGAGGACTCGGCATACGGGCTTCAGATTGGAATGTGACACGGTCAGATAAACCATGCCTCACTGCAACCTTTCCATCAAGTATCGACGATGACTGATCTGACATGCATTTTGACGCGATCACGACCCTTCTGATATACTTCCTGAAGCTCAAATATGCATGCATAATGAGTGTATAAGGTGGTATTAGCATCCGAGACCCCATCAACAGCCTCGGTGAGATGGCCGAGTTGGTTATGGCGCCAGGTTAAGGTTAACCTTAACACCAATTTCCTGGTGGAGCAATCCTCCTGGGTTCGAGTCCCAGTCTCATCAAAGAGTTTCTTTTTGCATTTTTGAGCACTTGGTTATCATTAATTGTGATCTGGTGTTTTTTTGGTGTTTATGACGCTCTTGACTTCTCACTGAAGCTTGGGCGCTAGTTCAGCCTCAGCTCATGGTTCCTGGATGTCAAGCTGCTATCGACCTTAGCTAGCTCCCTCACATCGTCACGACAAACATGACTTCATCTATGATCTAATCATATTCCTAATTCACGGATAGCAACATCAATTCCGTCTTTAATTTGCTTCTTTCGCCAATCTCCCCTTCAAACTCCACCACGGATCATCTATCCCTTAAAGCATTGACCTCGATTCAAAGGCTAGCAATACCTCAGCATCATCGATCGTTGATGCAACTCTCCCTTTGTCTCATTAACAAAACTCAAGATCGGACTCCACTGCAGTTGAAATAAACCACTTAACGCGTCGAGATCATGTAAATCGCGAATCGCTCGCGGTTAGTTGCTTGCCACTTGCATCACAATCGCCCAGCCACGCGACGATTGATCTAGAGATTAACCTCTCGGATCGAGGTTTTCGATTAAGAGATCAGGGGCACTAAGATCGGGCTCTTAAGTGCTTGCAGCAAGGCTAGTAGCGAGCCGTGCTGTTGGTCCTGAGGAGATGATTCATTGAAGTGGTTATCCGTCAATGTCGTCATGGATAGATGCTTTTGTTTGCGGGCCATGACGGAATAGTCGTTTTTGGTGAGAATGGATGTTTCAGTTGAAGAGCAGAAACGAAATGTATAAGAAGAGTTGTCTTCTCGAGTGAGAAGAAAAGAATCTTCTCATCATCACTCAGTATTCACTCTCATCTGCAACTCACCACTTACACCACAACCACTTTTCACACTCCACCAACAACTTTCATCATGTCTTCCGACGGTCTTCAAGATGCTCCCTCCGCTGAGTTCCAGGACGACTCTTACGTCTCTCGCCCTGGTGAGAAGGAACAGCCCATCCCAGTTCAGTCCGACTCCGATCGAGTTGAGGATCCCATCGACGGAGAGCAGGCCGACACTGACGCTCAGCTTGGTATGTCTAACTCCTTTTCTTTGCCAAGGGACTCCATCTGACACAACAATAGAGCGTGATGATAAGGATGCTATCGACGAAAGCAACATCATTGAGGAGCGTACCCGAGGTGCTGCCCAGCCCAGTGGTACTTACCAGGAGCCTGGTGATGAGGAGGGTCTCCCTTCTGACACTGGTCGAAGCTCCAACTATTAAACGAGTTATGAAAGCGTGAAAGCGTTTAGTGGATAGCGAATGGATTTGTACAATAGAACTCTGGAATGGAATGAACTTTGACCAGTTGTAACGATCAAAAGTGGATGTATTTACCACCACTAAATTGTTTGAGCTGGCATGCCGTCCACCCGAGTGAATAGTGTTGCACTTACATGCATACCTCACCTTCCACTGCCTCCTGTGTTTATGTAATAATCATTTATAATAGTAATCAGGTTGTGAGTAGTGGAAGCCTTTCCTGTAAACTAATAATAATGTCTGAGGTAGTAAAAACATTAGATTCTAAAGTCAGGCGGCTTATTTTTGCTGTGTCTAAACATCGTTGTTGATTGATGTTTTGTTTCTGGGGTATGTAACACGAGACTGCTATTCAAGCTACATCTGTTACAGCCTTTCTCCATTTACATCACGATTTTGGGTGTTGCTCGACCTTCGGTAAATGTGATATAACCTCTTCTGAGAGACTGTTTCTGTAAAAATTTATTAATAGTCGATTTACCGTTCTTGAGATGAAAGTCAGGTCGGGACACGCTTAAGACTGAGTGTTATTCAAATAGGAGAGATAATATTCTGTGAAAGATTTATTCTCATTATGAGTGTAGCATTGATACTCTCTTCACAAAGAGAAGGAAGATCATCAAGAGCAGTTACAAGCAACACAGTCCAAGAAAGCTATGAGTATTCACAAAAACTTGAACGTAAAGATAGAACATTGATACTTCGACATCCACACTTACACGACGATGTCGAGATCCAGGGTAGCCCCCACACATGTAGCTCCCCCCGCCGGGACCGCAACGGGAAGCCCCACCCACCCGCATCGAAAATCTCGTCGTCAACCAAACCAAAAAAAGTGTCGCCGCGCGATAGCTACAACTTTTCTCTCTCGTCAGCTTGACCTTTCGTATTTGTCGCAACCGATGCAAACATGGCGGCAGATAACGAAGCTCCTGCCGCGAGCAGCGCCAACGAGTCTCGTCCCTCAGGCGACAATAACAAAGCCTCTAACAACAATGGCTCAGAGAATCGTCGCAACCCGCGCCATGACCACAGAAAGCCAGGCAAAGGACGATCAGAGAAGGGCCGCGGAGAATGGGGGTAAGTCTTGACATCAATTGGCGAAATGAGTACAGTTGCCGACGGCGCTAACCAGATACTAGTCGTGAGAAGGGCGACAAGCGCAAGAAGAATGATGAATTCAAGGAGTTCAAGCGTCGCAAGCTGAACAAGAAGGGCGATTCGGCTGATGGCGAGTCGAGCAACAACCCCTTCTCCAAGGATGAGATTGCTGCCGAGGAGCGACGACCCAAGCGAAAGGTTGCTGTCATGATTGGATATGCGGGCACTGGCTACAAGGGCATGCAGGTCAACGGCAACGAGAAGACCATTGAGGCCGATCTATTCAAGGCATTTGTTGCCGCAAGCGCTATTTCAAAGGCCAATGCCGACGACCCCAAGAAGTCGAGTCTTGTTCGATGCGCTCGAACAGATAAGGGTGTGCATGCGGCTGGCAACGTCATCAGTTTGAAGCTTATCATTGAGGACGAGGATATTGTCGACAAGATCAACGCCGAGCTCCCTGAGCAGATCCGAATTTGGGGTATTCAGCGAACGAACAACGCCTTCAGCTGTTACCAGACCTGCGACTCAAGATGGTACGAGTATCTAATGCCTAGTTACTGTCTTCTACCTCCCCACCCCGAGTCTTTCTTGGGCCAAAAATTGGTTGAGTTGGCCAAGGAGCATGGTGTCGAGGATGAGCTCGCTGCTCGGATGGAGGATGTCAAGGATTTCTGGTCCGATGTGGAAGAGAAGGAGATCAAGCCCATCTTGGCCAGGTTAGACCCTGAGACCAAGGCCGCTGTGTTGGAGCGGGTCCACGTTATGGATGATGAAGAGATTGCTGCACGCAAGGAAGCTGCGAAGGAGACCGAAGAGAGCGCACCAGCAGAGGAGAAGCCTGCTACTGAGACACCCGCTGGTGAGGCTGCTGAACAAACTACAGAGCCCGAGGCTCAACAGTCTGGCCTTGTTCTGGAGAGCCACAAGCCCAAAAACCGTGAGCTTGGCCCTGTTGATTTCGCCCTTCGAGACATCAAGGCAGCTTATGTTGCCGCTAAGCGACGATACCGCGTCAGCACCGAGCGTCTGAACCGTCTTCAGGAGGCCCTTAACAAGTACAACGGCACAAAGAACTTTCACAACTACACTGTTCAGAAATCATTCTTTGACCCCTCGGCGAAGCGACACATCAAGTCATTCGTTGTCAACCCCAAGCCTATCATCATCAACGACACAGAATGGCTGTCTCTCAAGGTCCACGGACAGAGCTTCATGATGCACCAGATCCGAAAGATGGTTGGTCTAGCCAGTTTGATCGTCCGCTGTGGCACTCCTATGGAACGTATCAACGAAAGCTACCAGAACCAAAAGATGGCTATCCCCAAAGCCCCCGGCCTCGGACTCCTGCTTGAGCGACCCGTCTTCCACAACTACAACCGCAAGGCCACCGAGTCACTCGGAAAGGAAGCGATCGACTTTGACAAGTACGAAGAGAAGATCCAAGCCTTCAAGGACAAGCAGATCTACACTCGTATTTTCAGTGTGGAGGAGAAGGATAACTCGTAAGTACTGACGCATGCAACAAGTCGGACAGGGCTAACAGGACACGGCAGGTTTCATATGTTCTTCAACCAGATTGACCAGTTCAAGACGAATCACTTCCTGTGGCTCACAGCTGGCGGTATGAAGGCTGCCGAGATCGCAAGGGACACGACGGGTGAAAAGGTGCAGCAGGATGTTGATAAGCAGCTCGGTGATGAGGATGAGGAGGACCCCGAGGGCGGTGAGGGTTAAAATGTGTAACAGTAAAAACTGGATAGAGGATCAGGTTGTTTGATACGAAATGTTGTAAACGATGCATTGTTTCATCATCGGACGTCTCGGGGCTATTTCCCACCCACCATTGAAGTGGTTGTGAGTGTGGTTGAGCTGCAGTAGTTACACGGCTTTCGTGTCTTGGATTCAAGCAGAGTTGATTTGAAATCATGCATATCCAAAAGTGAAAGCTTCAGAATGATGTGCAACCTTGAACTTGATTGCTCTCTTTTCAATGCATCAAGCCACGAAACACGGGACGCTGTGTAAGTGAAGTCGATTTCCCTTCTGGGCGACTGGTGACCAGACCCACTGACTTCAAGGTGAGTCTCGGTATACCCACCTCAAGCCTCAGGCATCCAATCTTCACCGACGCACGGACCGCCCACAATCGAGCGAGGGTTGAAAACCCCAATTTAGCGACTTTTTCGAAATTGGCTACTATCAAAAATTCCCAGCGGCCCGCGCAACACCATCAACTTCGTCGTCGTCAATCCCACGTAGTCGAACCAGCCGTCAAAATGAGCGCCCAGGCCCTTAACAAGATCGCTCCCAACAGCCCCTCGAGGCAGAACCCCTCCGAGCTTGAGACCAGCATCGCTCAGGCTCTCTTCGACCTCGAGTCCAACACCTCCGACCTCAAGGTTGCCCTGCGACCTCTGCAGATCGTCTCTGCCCGTGAGGTGAGAATACCATGAACCAAAAGAATTCCGAACTTAGGTCTCGTTTCGAGAAATCCTGTTCCCACATGAGAGAAATTGCACTGTTCCTCGCAATGGCCTCTCTCCGCCTCCCGACCGCGCACTTTTTCCCGTCGATATTCGAGAGATAATTGACTTGATGCTGCGCTTAACACATGTCGTCGGGGCGGAGGATGTGCCAGCCGGAGTATCATTGACTTCTGTGGAACAGGACGGGAAGCGGTCCAAGGTTTCGTCCTGGAGCTCGCATGCTGACTTGGGATCTTGACTAGATCGAGGTTGGCCACGGCAAGAAGGCTATTGTCATCTTTGTCCCCGTCCCTTCCCTGCAGGGCTTCCACCGCGTCCAGCAGCGGTAAGATATCCCCCTCATTCTTCTAACCTCTGACCCAATACTAATACACTCCTCAGTCTCACCCGTGAGCTCGAGAAGAAGTTCTCTGACCGCCATGTCCTGATCCTCGCTTCTCGCCGCATCTTGCCCCGCCCCAAGCGATCCGCCCGCTCCCGCAACACCCAGAAGCAGAAGCGCCCCCGTTCGCGAACCCTCACTGCTGTCCACGACGCCATCCTCGAGGATCTCACCTACCCCGTCGAGATCGTCGGCAAGCGCGTCCGCACCAAGGAGGACGGCTCCAAGACCCTCAAGGTCATCCTCGACGAGAAGGAGCGTGGTGGTGTTGACTACCGCCTCGACACCTACTCTGAGGTCTACCGCCGTTTGACAGGCCGCAACGTCAACTTCGAGTTCCCTCAGAGCGGTCCCGCCGACTACTAAGTCTGCGTTGGTCTTTCGAGATGAAATAGAAGAAATGACTATTTTTCCCTGATTCGGGGCTGGGAGTGTTTTTTCATCAAATGGTTGGTTGGTCAAAAAAGGGGCTTGGCGTCTTAAAGAAAGTAGCTTGATAAATGGTACAAGCAAGCTGCGTATGATTTGACAAGACAACTTAAACACTTCTTCCCGTCCATGTCTTCACTTCGTCCAATTACTGGGTATCTAGATCTATGTCTCATGTGCATGCATGCCTTTTCTAATGTTCAATCGTGACTGATGCGGCCAACTCCAAGCACACACCAATAAGCCAGCTCCCTCCTCTCCTGAGCATCCTTTTCCTTTGTAGATGCTGCCCCGACGTCTTGTTGGGAATCAGGCTCCCACTCCATCCTCACAAACATGGGTATCTCTAGAATATCCTCATCCTCCCTCAATGGACTCTTGTCCTTTTGACCGTCAAGACGTAGTGAAGCGGGAACCACTTCCAAGATGATGCTGACCCAGTTGCGCCCTCGCTCCCAAATCTTACCGGCTTCAGGCTGACCACTGCTCTCTTCACCTTTTCGCTTCTTGTCTCTGTCATCGTCTTTCAGAGCATCATCCCACATATCTGTGTTGGCATCAATATCGAATTGAGGACAGAGAATAGTCACTTTGCTGGAGAATCTGCCAGGTGTACTGTTCGGCGTAGCAAGTGTGACCTTGATACCATCGAACAAAGGATTCTTGAAGGTTATGATGTAGTGATGCGGGGTGAGGGGCTTGAGTGGTCGCTCTTCTAAAATTAGAGGGCGCTGTGTAGTAGGGACTGTTCCAACCGTGGGGTTGAGAGGCTTGATGGTGATCGTAGGGATATACGCCTTTGCGACAAGCCTGATTTTGAAGCGTGTCGACGTGACCTTATTTTCTGGCTTGGAAATAATATGCCGGCATACAGAGCAACGCTTAGACCGCTTCGTTCTGAGAAGATGCGGTATAGGCCGTAGACCATCCTGGAATCTCTGAGCCTCTGCTTGTTCTAGGTTCTGTTGTTTGGTAGCCGTAGCATCCCACCCTTCTTGGTGCAGTCTCTTAATCTCAGCAGATTCGTCCAGATCAGCTAACTTCAAACCTTCCTCGGCCGAGAGAGCTTCACGCATCACATCTGAAGGACCGTTCCGCTTGCGGGCATGTCCGTGACCAGTGTACATAGCCATGATACGAGACAACGACGCTGCAGGTGATCCATAGCCAGTTGTGTCATTAAGCGGAGAAATACCGCTCGCAGCAGCATTTGTGTCTGCGAGCTGCGACTGGTAGAATGACTTCAGATTGGCATATTGAAGGTCTGTATCGACATCGCTATCGGCAAGAGGTGGCTCATCTGGGTTCTCCTTGCGACGCTCCTTGAGTTCCTTCGCTGTGAGCTTGAGGTCTCCTCCATTATTGATCTTTGAGAGCTGCGAGTGAATGCCGTTGGGCTTGTCAAACTTGATGCCTATCTCGGTGGAGGACCAGTTGCAGTACTGGCAATACAGTGCATATTGAGGTCCTGGGATGTCGGCGCCAGGGTGTGACTGGTCTCTCTCCACGGGTGTTTCCATAACCTGGACAGGGCCAATACACACGGGACATTGGTAACAGCTGCGGGTACATCTATGAGGCGCAAGTCAGGGTTGGTCTGGACCACCTCTTTGTGTTATTTACCTATTCCCGTCGCTGCGCAAGTTACTACTGGGAACCTCAAACAGACAGTTTGGGCAGTAATATGTAACAACCTCCTCGTTCACACATCGCGGACATCGTATTTGCTGGCAGTCTTCGCAGTAGAGGAGGTACTCGAGAGGGTAGAGGCTGTAGTTTGAGCGAGGATCGCGGGGGTCAAAGGTTCGTTCGTCGGAGGATTGTGGTTGACGCGCTTGGGGGAGGTCGGGGGGAGAGTTGTCGGAACACGGACATTGGATGTACGTGTAAGGTATCACGAGCGCCATGGCAGTGGAAGGTCGTGGAGTTTGGCAGACTCGGGTTGAAGTTGGCAAGGGAGCTGTCTTGAAACTGGGGTCTTTGTTCTCGGTGTGAGGTGAGTAGAGCTATGGTCACTTCGGTGAGGGGCCAATCAGGGGCTATACAGATTCATTCAGCTAAATGAGTGTAAAAATAAGATAATCATGCACTTCTATTTGAACTTGACAAACTGGTTCATTTAATAAAATCGCAAAAAGCAAGTGAAAAGCGTCGGCTGTGTTCCACACTCTCACGCTCAGTCTCAGCTAACAGCGTCACCAGGAATATTGGAGAGCTGAGTCGGTTTAACATTCCTCTCTTAACACTCATGAATACCAGCTGTTCTAACTCGGGTCATACGTATACTCTCCTAAATTTATACTGACTAACAGACAAAAGCTACTTAGCAGGGCTTTTCGATATGAACCTCATGGCCCCTGGTGTTGTGCGTCTTCCTGTATCCAGCCCCGAACGCGCTTTAACTCGTGGGGTACAGCAGCCAAGCCCCATGTAAGAAGGAATGCGGCGATCCAACTTTTGACAACGAAACAAGTGACGCATCTCCTTTAGTTAAGGATTGGCAAACCATTATCAAGAATATTGAGGGAGATGCTGGCACCTTGTGGAAACATCTCGTTGTTTGGAAGCCGCATCGTGATATTTTGACCTTCGGTACCTGTGCATTCGGAATTGAGGCTACCGCGGTCAATGTGAACGCTGATCTCAACTTCGGTGGACAGGATGTCATTAATATGATCAACACCGCCGTCGAGAAATATGTATGGCCAAGGCGGGAAGATCGGTGCTAATGGTGACTTGAGCTGTAATGGCACTGTCAAGAACCAGCCAGTTCGGTGGGGGATCTATCATACTTGAACAGGCTCCCTGTACTATACTGCGCCTCTAAATAAATATAGTTAACTTGAACTAGAATGAGAGCGGACTCGGAACTATTTGGAGAATCTTAGTGGTCTTTTTATTCTTTCTTTCACCAATAACTAAACATAGCCATACTGCCATCCTATCCGCTTTCAAGTTGACAAGTTGTCGCTTCATCAAGCTGATCAGTCTTCTTCCTCCTTGAAAAAGGCAACTCTGACTCCATTCTTTGGCGTGAGAACAATGTTCGCCGACAGGATACCCATCTCATCCGGTTCCATGCGTCGCTCAACTCGCGCAAATTGTTGAAAGATGCGCACAAGCGTATATCCCATCTCTGTGAGAGCAAACTGCTGCCCAAGACAGATTCTAGGACCACCATTGAAAGGAATGTAGGTCCAAGGACGAGGCGACCATTCTTTGTTGTTAAAGCCGCTGGCCTTCATCTCCGATGCGTCCGCGTCCTTCTCAGAAGTGTGTAGTCCTGAAGGGTGTAGCCAACGCTCTGGATCAAAAGTATTGGGATCCGGAAACTTGTCTCCGTTGTTATATGTGGCTGGATAGAGGTCGCTTCTCCTCATCATCACAAGTGGCGTATATGCAATGATCGTATCCTTCTTCACTGAAATGAATTGATTGCCATCTGACCCTCCACCACGAGGCAACGATGTGTCGTCTAGGGCGATTCGCATGTTGAAAGGAATAGCTGGGTACATGCGAAGCGTCTCATTGAGGATAGCCTGAAGATACTTCATTGCTTTCAACTCTGCAAACGACGGATTCTGGCCAGGCTTGACATGTTGAGCAATTTCCTGGCGAAGGCGACGAACCATGTCCGGATGGCCTGAAAGCTCATGTAGCACCCATGAAAGAGTGGCTGCCGTTGTGTCTCGACCAGCGAGAAGTACAGCTACGAGTTGATCCCGTATCTGTTTAGCGTCTCGTGTGTATAAAGCCAGAGCACTGAGGAACGTGTAGCCGCGATCAGATTTCGTGAGCTTTTCTAGCTCGTCGCGCTCGAGGGACAGTGTTTCAGAGATAAAAACTTCCATGAACTTGTTAATAGTGTTGAGGCTGGAATGATATGACTTCAACGATACGAATGATTGGAGAGGTCTGATATACTCATGGTTAAATGATGTTCAACGAAGGGGAATGGGTCGAGGAAAGGTAACTTGCCCAGAAACGGTGATGAGACGCTGCACCCTTTGTATCTCTGCGAAAGCTACCGCAAACTTTATTCAAAGTAATCTCGGATCAGCAGAGGTTCGAGACTCATCAGCGCACATTCACTTACTTGTTCTCTGGGGTTATCCAAGCTGTTTATAGCTTGCCCAAACAGAAAGTCCGTGGCTACGTCGAGCGTGAAGCGGAAGAAAAGATCTTTCACATCCACGTCAATAGGTTGACCCTCGGGACCTTGGAGCATTCTAGTCAATTTGACTGTGTGCTTCTCAAAGACAGCCAAGTCTTCAATGCGCTGACGCAAAAACAAGGGTTTGATCAACCCTCGAGCATCTTGCCAAAGTCGGCCTGTACAGTTAGTTAGGTCAGCAACCGTCGTCGCAATAGACACAGTGACCTACCATCAGTCGCAAAGATGGAATCTCCTAAGAATTCCTTCCAGTCGTGATAAAACTTTGGTCCTTTACCATAGTCAGAGAATTTGGTGGCCAGCACAGCTTTGATATTCTCATGATCTGCGGTGAAGATAACACGATCACCACCAAGAACGACCTCAGCAGTGTATGGTGCCGTTCCTCGCCCGTAACGACGGAAGATCATTGACCATAACTTAAGGTCTTGGTTAGTTGAGTTGTAGTATGCGGACCAGACAATAAAGTCGATTCCGAAGGGTAGATACGTGGGAATACGTGGCGCAACAGAAATTGATGGGGGCACCAGAAGTCGATTGAGGATGCGACGAGTAAAGTAAATAATAATGATATACAGAGCCAGACGATAGGGATGGTGGATCGCGGCATGAAGCATGTAGATCGAAGAGTCAACAAGTGATATAACTGTGTCTGACATGATGAGTTTTGGGCAGAGCGGTTGAGAATAGGTGGCTGTTATTGTGATAGGAGTGGTTTGGAACTTGAGAGGAACAGAAGCAGGGGAAAAGGGAACGGAAGTAAGCCGACTTATGTAGGAACATGAGCAAGGAGTGGTAAGCTCTCACGTGAAGCACTTTATGGCTTTGCCAGCCAAGCACACGAAGCCCAGTCACTTTATCGATCCTATCGGGCTTAATTGAGGATATTCAGGATGTTAACAATTACGGAACTCGTGGTAATTAACATCTCCCAGGATTCTGATCTGTGCAAACCGTGTGCAGGCAAAGTCATGTAAGTACAGAGCTATTTAGAACCATCTTCTATCTAATTCCTGACTTGGAGGCATGCCTAAGCAGGCATATGTTTCCAGTTTCCCCTACTTTCACACTCTAGCTGAGCTATTCAACCCAAGTTGGTTCACCTGGTTGACCACAGTGGCCATTGTCTTATCCGACAGCACATTGGGTCCTACTTTGTGAATCAAATCCCCTACAAAAGGGAATGCCATATCTGGAATACTGGTCATCCCCATTTTCAAATATGCATTGGCACCCCAATGGCAAGTGAACCAGAACCACAAAATCACCCAGGTATAACCCACAAGTCGTTTCCACAACTTGTCAACCTTCTTGGTACCGCCGAGTCTACCGTAGATATTAATAACGATATCTTCAAAGTGAATAGCCATAGCGTTGCCAACAAAACAGGTAAAAACAGATAGGAAACGATCATTGAAGCTATGGAAGCGATTGGCAGGCATTGTATAAGTCATTAGACCGTGTGTGATGCCGCTGATAGCGAATGACACATAAAGCTTGAAATAAGAGTTGAACTTTGTTCCAGGTCTCAGGTTTAGGAACCTAGCAAGAAAGTCGCTATACCCGGCGAAGATCTGTGAGAAAAGACCGTTAGTACGGTTCGCTCATTACCGGCGCAGGAAACTTACCTTTCTAATGAACTGATGCCAAAAGGAGCCCCAGAACTTGCGCACGCTTGTGGCTTTACTGATGTCTCCAAACGCCGGAGGCCAGTCCTGCATTGGCTGTTAGCATATTTGTTACTCTCAACGGCAATCAGGAGGAGAACTCGCCTTTGGCTCACAGATGCCTAATAATACAGAGACAATCGAGGCAAAACAATAGTGCATCTGAATGGGGAAGTACAATTTGGCTCCAGCGCAAAAGGCATTAAGAAAAGAACCTGACCATGTGCGGGCTCTGAGATCCATGAAGGCCATATTGGTTCCTTCATAGTGGTGATATGTATCAAAATACGTGTAAAGCAAGTCAGAAAGGATGTAGCTCTTTGCCCATTTCTGAAACTGATATGCCAAGAAAGGCCATTTGCTCTCAGGTGCTTTCATTGAGGGAACTCCCTTGACTTGGAAATTCCAGCCAATGCCTCGCTGGGTCGCGAGTAGCGACAGGGCCCAACGGAACTTTGCAAAACCAAAGGACATGGCCATAGCCTCTTGACGAGGCTTATCATTACGCCAATAGTCTTTCTCTGGAACTCCAAAGAGAAGTTTCTCCAAGGTCCCGAGAGCAACAGTCCAGTGAGCACCAGCAAGTGCACGTCCTGCGGCTGTGTTGGCAAAGTGTGTAGTGTATGTGGCACCCAGGAGGCCAGCAATGATAGGGACAAAAATGTGCTTCCGCAGTTTGAACGGTGGTAAAGTCAAGGCCAGAAGTTGACTCAGGGGTAGTAAGAGATGAGGGAGAAAAGTCCCGTTGATGGGATTGATAATATCTTTGCTATCCATGGCGAATGTTAAAAGCCAGATAAGCAAGTTGAAGGATAGTGATGTGTCTCGGTGTGAGTAGAGATAAGGCAGATAGAAGTTGAGCCACTAAGTTATATAGTATAGCTCGAGTCTTTGTGCTTGCTCTTGGGAAAGGAGAAGGGAAAAGGAATCCTATAAGGTGCGGGGAGGATAGATGTGAAAGCCCAAACTTGGTCTGGACGCTTCGACAAACCTGGGAGAGCGGGGGAATCTCTAGACCCCGTAAACTCGAAGATTGTTTAGTCACTGGCCACACCAAGCAACCATCACTGCACCCCTTCATCAGGATCAACGCCCCTACTTGCCGGTGAGGAGATGGACAAACAGCAGATCATCACACTTCAAGTTGAGGGAGGTGTTGGATGCCTTGGTGTCTTACAGAAGTTCCACTAGGTGCTGACGTATTTCGCTGCAACTGCACTAGTATCGGTGTATATTGCGTCTGATATGAGGACGGCAGTCTTGATTGTAAGCGAGTTGCCATATCTCTATGGATAGCAAGTGGAAGTGACTGATCACCTGGATAAGTTGCCGGCAGCCGTGGTGAGCAGGCAGCTCGACGACTACCTAGTTATCTCACGATCCGGTCTAAGGAGTGTCTGTACAACAGACGCTGCGCCCCATTTACCCCATGGGGTTCTTGACTACCTACAGCTAGGAAGGTAGGTCGTTATCAGTCTATCTAGACATGTCTTAGCTAGTCAAAGGATGAGAATAGATTGCACTAAGCTCGGGCGGCAACACTAGTTCCTCCAACCATGCATGGTCAGACTACATGGGGGTGAATCGGTGATAAGCCAAGACCGCATATTATGCGCGAATTTCGCAAAGTACAATCCAGTCTTTGACTCTAACTTTTTGTTGCTTTGACATCGGACATGGTCCATGATCCTACGGAAGGACATCTTCGGCTTACACGGGCTTTGCATGATGGTTGCATCCACATCGGAGTTAAAGGATGGACTAGGGGCTAGATGCATAGATCGACGGAGGCTCTGCAACTAGTGGGGGGGTAAAGCTGGCCAGTCAGAGGATCGTTTTAGTAACGTCACAGTTGCAGGAACTTGTCAATAAACATTGTTTTGATACGTCACCAGAGGGAGCAATACGCTCGAATCGGGCTGACGTGAGAAACACCATCATCCTACCGGTTTGCTTTCCGAACCTCAACAGACTACAACGCTCACGCATTCATGGTAGACAGACGCATTTTCTAGAATCCCATGTCATTTTTCTTGTGGAGGGAGAGGTAGTCATACCGTCTCAGTCTATCTGCTAATCACGAAATATTCTCTCGCTACTGTGATCACGCAAAAGACAAACAGGAGAAAACAAAGTTTTAGAAATAGTCATATAACTAGTTTATGATTGGCTCTTGGATCAAGTTTATTTGACATGGTAATTGGGCCTGACTACCTATCCATCGAATACATTGTAACGGCTTGATGAGCTACCAGCATAATTATTCACATAAACCAATGTTACTGATGCCACGGACAGGCATTTACTCATACAGTTCGTGCCTTCAACTTAGCCGTGACTCTCAAGTTGCTCGTAGGCCGCGCAATAGCACGATCGGTCATTACCATGGCCTCATCACTACCAGGACATAGCTCAATATCATATGTCGTGAAAATGTTGGCAAGAATTAGATGCATCTCCGTGAACGCAAGGCTAGAACATATCAGCTTCTATGTCATCAGGCCTCAGATGGTGATACTTACTTTTTCCCGATGCAGTCCCGAGTACCCTTGGAAAATGAGACAAGCCAGTGATCTAATCCTCCGTCCTCGAGCCAACGCTCAGGCTTGAAATCGTGGGGAGAATCAAATAAATCTGGATCCATGTGAATCATGAGGTGACTCATTCCGACGACTGAACCAGCAGGAATGGTCTTGCCAGCAGAAGGCACAGTTAAACCACCGCGAGGGACAATCCGGGTCAATCGACCGGGAATGCCATGAGAAAAGCGAAGCGTCTCTTTGATGAAGCCCACCTACATATAAATTAGTCTGTTATGAGATTGTCAAAGGGTAATCAGACTCACAAAGTATGGCTGCGCTTCAATCTGCTGAATCGGCATGCGTCCATTCTCATCCAATTTGATGCTATTCAACTCGGCCATGATGCGAGACTGTACATGTGGATATTTATGAAAGTAATAAGTGGCATATGTGATTGTAGTGGCTGTCGTCTCAAGGCCGGCAATCAGTAGTGAGACGCCTTCATCAGTTAGTTCCTTGAGACCAAATTTCGACTTGATGCCTCTTTCTTTCTCGCTCTTTTGGTTGGCATCAAGGAGACGGTCAAATATTGTCTCATCTTTTGCCGACTTTGGCTCACGGCCCTCCATGTGGTAGTCCGTTATGGCCTGAGATGCTTCTGCTTCGGTGAACTATGAGTTTGGATTAGTATGAATACTGCCACTCGAGCTAGTTACTCACGTCAATTATCCCCACCCAAGATTCGTTCATCATCCTAACAAGCCATTGAGGCATATTCATCATCAAGTTACGAATGGCGCCAAAATGAATGGAGATCCAAACTCCCTTGGTAAAGCCACGGATCTCCTCGATTTTATCCGTAGCAAAGTCTGGCATCTCAATCAAATTGAGACACTTTCCAAAAATGACTCTTGAGATGATATCTCCCTAAGATACTGTCAGTGTGGTTGAAGGGAAAAGCAAGAATTGGACCGGTCCTTACAGCATAGCAGTAATAAGCCTCCTGGATTGGAATGACTCTTCCTTGGTTCACAAACTCGGTGATCTTTTCAAATACCCTGTCAAGTTCCTCGTACATGAGATCTTCCAACATGTTAATACGGCGCTTGGAGAAAGATGGGTTGAGCATCTCGCGCCTCTGGCGGTGAACAATGGGGTCCAGCAACACGTTGATAGCAGTTGGCACGCCAAATGAGTAGGCAAAGGGGTCCTTTGTGAACTTTGTCTTCTGGCCGTAGATTCTACGCCGCTAGGTTAACAGAAAAGTCAGATATGTATGAGTCTCTGATACTTACTCATGAAAGACTTGAGGATCTTTGATGTGTACCTCGTTGGGGTTGATTCTCACGATAGGACCTATACTCCCGTCAGAATCGATTTTGTGCGAGTCAACCTCTCAGAGGGTTCAATCTTACCGTATTTTTCGTGAAGACCTGGAAGCCTCTCTAGCATCTTCCCTCCCTTGATGGCTTCAAAATACATTTGATAGTGCCATGAGATACGGCAGAGAAAAGGCCCCGGAAAGGGAGCCAGAGGGTGAAAGGTCAATCGGTAAATGACCAGGAATAACATGTACAGGAGTGAAAGGCCAGTGTAGGCAACAAGCAAAGCCACCAAACGGCCTTGGAAAGTCTCGGGCAGAGGGCCCAAGACGTCAGTGATGGTATTCAGAAGAGCCATTGTTTTGTTGCTGGTGGATGATATCAAGTGGTATGTGCTAAGCTTTGGGATGGAGTTTGGGAAAGTAAGAAGCAAGCTTGGTATGATGAATACTGTATCTTAAGACTGGGAAATGATTGACTACCCATTATCCGTAACCCTAGAATTGATAGAAGTCGTCAAAGACCCATGCTGATACGTATTATCTGTTGACTAAGCGTGGTGAGGCGTGAACGGGACGGGAACTGTTAGACGGGATCGGCGTAAGCTTACTGGTACCTTATTTTGGTATTAACTATCGCGGGGAAAATGGGTCATCTTGTGTCTGTCTCACTTGCATACGCGATACGCTAGTGGTTGCGACCAAGCACCAAGGAACGGGCCGGAAAGACCGGCTCTTTAGGTTTGATCAGATTATATGTAACACCCCCCAACTAATATGCGATATGTTGATATCTTGATGTACGGAGTATGCATGAGACACTCCCACCCCACGCACATGCATCCATGCCCCCGCGGTCGCTTAAATTTAACGCCTTAAACTACTCCATACCCCGCCATCCATCTTCGCGACATCAGTCAGTCAACGACTTTCACACTGCCTCATCAACGTCACTCTTCATCCTTCACAACAAAGTTCCTGCAAGTAGATCTCTCAATTCCTTCCTTCGCCTCCGTACCTACGCCGGCAATGTCTTCATTCGCTGCAAGTCCGACATTGTACCCCCCGCCTCTTATCGATGCTGCGGCCGCTCCCATTGAGAATCCCCTGCTGGTGACGCGTGTCGAGGGAGATATCTTCACCAACTCTCAGTACGTGCTCAGACGACACACCTACCTAGCTAATGCTGCAGCGCTTACTTAGCCCTCTATGGAAACCACCTCGAGGCTGGACTGTGTTTGGTGGAATCTTGATCGGTCAAGCCATTCAAGCGGCTCATCAAACTGTCGCCCCCGATTTCTTTGTCCACCACATGAATTGTTCCTTCCATGCACCCCCCGATGCTGAGAAGCCGATCTACCTCCGCGTCTCACGGACTGCCGATGGCAGGTCATCTGCTTCGAGAGACGTCAAAATCACACAGGACGAGACCATCTTCTTTTCAGCTCAATGCACTTTCTCGCGAAGTGGGCGAGTAAACCCTGCCGTACACCAGTCTAGCCCATTATCTCCTTTGGGGGCCATCCCTCCGGATCCTGAATTATCCCAGTCAGACAAGAAGGCCTTTTCTCAAGAGATGGTAAGTTTGATCACCTCCTTGTTCCGGCAGGCCAATTGCTCAAACTCTATTCAGGCTCGGTCAGGGTTCCTTACTTTCAAAGGGCCAAGCACAAGTCGGCCAGATGTTGATCCATTCTTATGGCATGATGTAGCATCGATAGAGGATCCGATATCCACTCCGTCTACAAACACAATCTACTCATGGACGAGATCTTACGGAAACATGACCGACTCCCGGATAAGCCACTTGGCTGTCCTTGGTTGCCTAACAGATTCCTGGGCTCTCACCAGTCTTTCACTCATGAACCCCACCGCAGTGGGGGAAGATGGAAGGAATATCACCTCCATAGCTACATTGAATCACACAATTTGGTTTCATGACCCTTGCTTGCGTCTCGACGATTGGTTACTCCTCAAGAGGGGTAGTACATGGGCAGCAGAAGGAAGATGCTTGGTTGAGCAGCAGATCTGGGATAAGCACGGAAAGCTTGTGGCTACATGTGTTCAAGAGGGAGTTTTGAGGTTGAAACAGCCTGAAAGTGGGCGAGTTGGGTCAACCAGCAGTAAAATCTAGGGATGCCGATTAATCGTCAATGCTACCTGGTGCTATCTTCTAGGGTTGAGGAAAACCTAGGCTTCTGCATAAATTTAGGTAAAGTTTGAGTAGTTCTTACTGAACCATACATACCCTACGGCAGAGCTAAAATGTGTCTACTCCGTATCATTTTAGAGCCAACTTGTTAGAATAGGTAATTGGCTCCTTGTCCTCATCCCAGGCTGAGCTAAGAATTTAGTCCAAGTCGGAGAAAAGGGAACTACCTAGTCCGTCTACTAACTAGTCTGCCTATCAGACATGGTACGGATTTACGAAACATTCGTTGCATTTCGAAAGGTGAATTGACCTGCCAGATATTTCTGCCAAGCGAATTGGTAATTCATCAGTCTGTCCTTGAACAAATGACTATACGTTTGTCGTATCTGCATTGTAAGCACGGCGATTACTAAGTTCAAGAAGCGAGCGGATCGTATCGCATCTCCTGTTATCAGACTGGCATTTCGATCAACGGCTTTGTTGCATAATCGTTGTCCCCCACGATACCCCATAAGCGAAAGTGTGGGATCTGCATGCATCCAGGCTAGCCAGGGTTGTTTCCGGGTCTGACAGGACAGGGCTAGCAGGGACAATCTGGGGCGATCCACAGAGGGTGTAAGCGAACCTAGCGTGCTGGGGTTATTTGAGAACCACTATCTCACTACTACGTGAAAACTTTACTCAGTAGGCGACTGGAAGATGCACGCACGCAAGAAAAACAGTGTTTGTGGGGTCTGTAAGCATTGCATGCGATGAATGATAGTGAACTGCTTGTTTGTTATTTCGGGTTTTGTGATGATATCTTGGCATGAAACGACCAAGCTAAATTGGAAAGTGAGGCAGGCATTTGTTGTGGTGAAATCTCCCCCCTTCTGTATCATTCACTCAAGCATTCATTGCCAAATTCCCTGTTCTTTGACGCAACCACACTCAAACTTTTGTTCTGTTCACAGAGAAGCAAAGCAACATGTGGTTCAAAACTACAGTGCTGGCTATTGGCCTTGCATGGAGCCTGGCGGGAAGCAAGACAAGCTCCCACCCAAGGGTGACCGTCAAGAACGGTACATACGAGGGCATCTACTCTCCTGAATACCACCAAGACTTCTTTCTCGGGCTTCCTTATGCCCAGCCTCCTGTTGGCGACCTCCGCTTCCGCGTCCCTAGGCCTCTGAACAGTTCTTTTCAGAGTGTCCATGACGCAAAGGCCTATCCGGCGGCATGTGTCGGCTATGGTGGCGATGCAATGTTTTACAATGAATTATCTGAAGACTGCTTGTATCTCAACGTCATCCGCCCAGCTGGCTACCAAGGTGAGAAACTCCCCGTGGCATTTTGGATGCACGGAGGCGGTTTCTTCCAAGGAGCTACGCAGGACAAGAGATATAATCTCAGTTTCATAGTCCAGCAATCGGTTGAGATTGGACAACCCATAATTGGTGTTTCAGTTCAGTACCGACTCAGTGCTTGGGGCTTCCTCTTAGGCAAGGAGGTCCAAGCCAGCGGTCAGACGAATCTGGGACTACGCGACCAGCGGTTGGCGTTGCACTGGATTCAAGAGAATATTGCCTCGTTTGGAGGAGATCCACGTAAAGTCACATTATGGGGTGAGAGTGCTGGCGCTTCGTCGGTAGGCAATCACATTCTTGCCTACAACGGACGCGATGATGGACTCTTCCGCGCTGGCATCATGCAAAGTGGTGGCCCGATATTTTACTACCCCATGACGGCGGTGCAAAAGCATTTTGACTCGCTTGCCAAGTTGGCGGGCTGTGATGAAGACCCAGACAAGCTGCAATGTCTGCGTGCCTTGCCATTCTCACAGCTCAACGCTGCAGTCAATTCAAGCGAAGACCTCACTCAGAGGTGGCATCCAGTGGTGGACGGATCTTTTATCCCTGCCAGACCGACTGAGATGCTTGCAAACGGTTCATTCCTCAAAGTGCCCATCATCGTTGGAGCCAATTCAGATGAAGGATCCATCTTCAGCCCGAGGTTAATCGACACAGAAGAGGATTTTTACATGCACCTGATCCACAACACTTCCTTCTCTCATCGCACGGGGAAGCTTCTTGAGTCTCCTTTCTTCGCTGCCAAAGTCCCCATCGACTTTGCTAAGCAGGTCCTTGAGGTGTACCCAGATATTCCTGAGCTTGGCATCCCTGGAGTCCCAACTTTGGCCTTCAATCAGCGGCCTGAACCACGATTCGGGAATCAGTTTAGACGTTCGTCTGCATACTACGGTGATGCCATCTTCGTCGGCCCGCGTCGTCGTACATGCGAGACCTGGGCCGAAGCTGGTTTACCCGCCTGGTGCTACCGCTTCAATGCGGTTCCAGCCGGAGTGCCGCCCGAGATTGGCTCAACGCACTTTCAAGAGATTGCCTTTATCAAACAGAATCGTGTGGGCGGCGGCCAAGGCTACTACATGCCACCGGTTCCGCCTTTCAAAGGCAAACCAGACAGCTACACGCAGTTATCCAAGCTCATGGGCATGACATGGATCAGCTTCGTGCGAGAGATGGATCCCAATCATTGGCGCAAGGTCAAAAAGTCTCGGGCGCTGGAGCTGCCAGATTCTCCAAGATGGCCAACCTATCAGAAGGGATCTTTGGAGATTGTATGGGATCCTCGCGTGGATGGTTTGGCTTATGTGGAAACGGACACTTATCGGGCGGCGGCGATCGATCTTATTAACAGAGCGGCCGCAACAGTATTCGACCGTTGATAGGAGCTTTCAGGAGTTTAATAAGCATATCTGGCGTCATCACCGTTAATTGGCGAAGAGAACGGAGAGAGTCTACTGGTATTTGGGGCCATACATACGTAGGATGACCAATTTCAGGTGACCTGAACGGAGAGCTCTGAGCAGAATCGTGAAAGAAGTACATATATACAAACCCAGTTCCATATTATTTCTTCGTCTTCAGTGCTTCAAACATCCTTTTGCAGACTTGGTCGCTGGAACAATGGCTGTGCTGTGAGCATGCTTGCCTCTCAAACTGGTGAGAGGAAGATGCGGTGAGATACCAAAGCTTATGCCCCAGGTCATATGTCACTCCTTATTATAAATAGACACCCTGCTTTTGTACATGTTTGGCGAGCTGCAATGGGCTTTCCACAGATGGGATTATAAATGAGATAGAATCCAGCAGCTTTCTGTGCTCCAGTTCCCAAAGAAACAACCAGGTACACACACTATCCAATAATCTTGTCTCAGTCTCAACTGCAATCATGTCAACTGCTCGCCCTGCCTCCATTTCCTCAGCACAGCCTCTCCTTGCGCCCGACACCACAATGGGGGCCAAGTATTACAGTTCTCTCGCTCTGAACTTGTACGATCTATGGGTCCTCAAGTTAAGCAACTCCTTTGCGTGGGGTTGTCCAACATCCTCGGTTCTTCAACCATACTTTACAGGGAATCTTGGTCGAAAGCACATGGACGTGGGTGTCGGGACTGGCTATTTCCCTGCTACGGCCCTTGAGCAGTTAGGTCAGGATGGATCACCAGAGTCAATCACGCTCGTGGACCTCAATGAGAACAGCTTGGAGCTGGCCAAGAAGAGAATTGGCCGTCCAGATATCACCCAAACCATCTTAGCTGATGCACTTCGGCCTCTGCCTGGCAATCTGCCCCGTTTTGACTCTATCTCCATCTTCTATCTACTTCATTGCCTCCCAGGGCCCCCGCGGCACAAAGCAAGCATTTTCGAGAATCTCAAGACCTATCTCAACGATGGCGGAGTTCTCTTTGGCGCGACTATACTCGGGAAGGGAGTTGAGCATAATCTATTTGGGGAACTGATTATGACTGTGTACAATTGGACTGGCATTTTTGATAATCGTCTTGACAGCCAGGAAGAATTTGTTGGGGTCTTGAAGGAGAACTTTGCCCGGGTGGAATCGGAAGTTGTCGGCCGAGTTCTGCTTTTCAGAGCGTGGCAACCTCTCTAAGCATTCATTATACTATTAGCTGACTGTTTCGTTTCGTTTGTTATTCTTTAGTCAACAATTGATAACAAACGTCACCCATGACTGCTGTTTCTGCACTCACCTCACTTTCTTACGTGCTCGTGCGTAACTTACTCGGCAGGATCCCATCCGAGACAACATCCTAATTGTCGATGCCTCAACTCCAAGTGCATTGTGAGGTCCAGGCTGGTGATGAAGTCCGACTGTATTGGGGGTCAGAATATCTGCAGCCACCGAGAGCTAGGTCACCAAAGTGCATTGGCTAGATTGGTCCTGATGATCCCCCACCACACCCACAACCAGTCATGTATGTAAGATTCGCGGCTTGTCACTCAGCTTCCGCGGGATTCCTATTCTAGCCCCCCTCGCTTCGGGCCGCTCGGCTTACGCGTTTATATGCTTTCGCTGACTGCAGTAAGCTGCAGGGCATGGTATGCAGTTCAGGACCAATTACGACAATAACCTCATTCTGCAGGAATTCCTCACGAAGCTGTTGACTTGTCTGTTCTTATGTCCGTCCGAACCGCGAGCAAGCATCACTAAGTAAGAATTTAGTGAAACTAAGGGCTTGGCCGGCAAGGACGGCAGACATACAAGTCTACTTGATATCATTAGGGGATAAGAGAGAAGAACAGAATTGACATGTAAGCAAAAGCTATTGCAAGAAACTTTGGGGTTCTTCTGGTTCCGAGAACAAGGCACCTGAAGACAAAAGGTAGTGTCACCACTCAATCTCAGTGCAACTCTCTTTATCTTATTGTGTAGCTACGTAGGCTAATTTCAAGAGCTACCTTAGTTAAAGATAGTATCAGACAAGTATACCATACTAATCCCAAGTCCCTCATTGACTTTCCACTAATCTCTCTCGGATGAATCAGATGCGGTCAAGTCTTACTTGACAGACTTGAGCTTAGCCATGACCCGAAGATTTCCACGGTTCCTGACAATGGCACGGTCCAGCCAAATCATGTCTTCATGGGTTCCTGGGATAAGACTCAAGTCAAACCGGGTAAAGACATTGGCAAGCATCAAGTGCATCTCCGTATATGCCAGGCTATAGTTGAGGAACAATGATTAGCAGATGAAAGATAGAGTTGGACTGCACTCACTTCATTCCCAAGCAATTTCGCGACCCCTTGGAGAAAGTCAACAACCAATGATCAAGCTGCTTGCCCTCTTCGCCAATCCACCGCTCTGGTCTGAACTCATTAGGAGCCTCAAAGATTTCAGGATCATTGTGAATCATCATGTGGCTCATTCCAACCACATATCCCTCAGGGATGTAGTCGTTGATTGAGGGGATATAGAGACCACCTTCAGGGACCACTCTGGTAAGTCTTCCAGGCACTCCATGGGCAAATCGCAAAGTTTCCTTCACGAACCCAGTCTATAAATGATTAGTAAGTAAGAGACAGTGTTCAAATATCAACTTACAAAATAGGGGAGAGACTCAATCTGTTGAATGGGCAATCTACCAGACTCAGTCCTCTGAACTGTAGCCAATTCTGCCATTATCTTGGCCTGAACTTCAGGAAAAGTCATGAAGTAGTAGGTGCCATAGGCGAGCATGGTTGCAGTTGTCTCAGTGCCCGCCATGAGGAGCCCGACACTTTCATCTGCAATTTGCTGAGCAGCCATTTTTGGAGCTTGTTTGCGGCGAGACATGTCCGCCTCATTCTCTTTGCTATTGTTACCAGCTAGCAGGCGGTCAAAGATGGTCTCTTCGCCGAGCTCTTTCGGCTTTCCGTCAGAATGCTCATGCCTCCTCACTGCATCTTGGGCAAGGCCCTCGCAGAACTATGATCGGTCAGTACGATGCAGCTTTCTTCTAATGAACGGTATTTTACTTACCCACACAATCATCTGATAGCCTTCATTGGCAAAGGCAGCGACTCTTCGAGGCAGCGCTGAAACGATTTTGTGAATGAAACCGAAATGAATCAGAATCCAAATACTGTTGGTAAAGGAGCGTAGCTGCTCTACACGCTCCCGTGAGAAGTTGGGTTGACTGATCAGGTCAATGCTTTTTCCAAACGTAAAGTGAGAGATAACATCAGCCTAGGAGTTGTTAGCGAGCACGACAAGCAACATATATCGGATAATGGTCATGGATACTTACGGTAAAACAATAATAAGCATCTTGAATGGGTAAAGGTTCCTTTCTCTCGATATAAGGCATCGCGTGGGACATAACCTTTTCAAGTTCCTCATACATCAAATCCTCAAGTAGAAGAATTCTACGCTTGGAAAAGGACGGGTTGAGAGTTTCACGTCTCTTCTTGTGCTCGGAAATATCAAACAGCATGCTGATTGCATTGGGAACTCCAAGGGTGTAGGCAATTGGATCCTTGGTGAATCTGGTGTTTTGTTTGTATATCCTACCAACGTCAGACCACACGTCTAAGAGGACTTGAAGTCCCAATGACTGGCACCTACTGATGGAAGACAGAGGCATCCTTGATGTGGACTTCGCCTGGGTTGATACGAACGACAGGTCCTAATTCTTAGCTCTATTCGTGCTTCTCAAATCGAGACAAATAGATACTCACCATATTTCTGATGCAAAGCAGGCAACCGCTCCAGCATTCTCCCACTCAAAAAGGCCTCATAGTACGTTTGATATAACCAACTGGTTCGACAGAGAAAAGGGCCGGGATATTTAGCCAACGGGTGGAAGGTGATTCGATAGATGACAACACCTGTCCAGTAAGTGAGATAGAAAGTGACATAGATCAGAGCAAAGAGAATAAGGCGATCTTTGGTTGTCTCTGGAGACAGATCGTGGATACGGCCAAGAACTGACATGGCGCTGGAGTATGTGTGTTTGTCGTGAAGATGGAATGATGATAGGGCTTGGAGAAACGCAGAGTTCAAGCATGAGAGGAAGTAAGTTTTCTGTATTCAAGAAGGGGAACAGGAACTATCTGTCGACAGACGAACTGAACGAACTGATAATGATACTACGCCACCACGACTGACAGTTGAACGATGCTTGGAACTTTCTCCATCCGCTCGTCAGCACTATTCTGAAACAAACTAGCGGTGTGATCAGGAAGCATGTCTTGCGAACCGATAGGCTCATTTCTCAAAGGATCGAAGTGCATTGAAGAGAGACAAGAGTTGGTGTTGAGGCTGGAGGGAACGATACCCCTGGAGCGGAGAGAACTATCCCAAACAGGCCCCATTCCACGAAGAGGTGAGAATATCAAGACATGTTGACGCCACGGGGTGAAGGTGTAATACCGTTTAAAACATTATCTATAAACGAGAAGGATTGATCTGCAATGGGGGTTGACGAAGCACCCCAGACAGACTGCATGCTCGCACTGCCACCTCCAGAGTACACTTTAGAGTTTCCTCCGTATACTACTCCACAAATCCTTCAGATAGACACTGAACCAATGATAGTTTGACTCTTCTAACCTCCAATTGTTATCTACTTCCGCATATCAGAGCCCAAGACTTGCATGAGAACTATTGACGGATATACATCCCGCTTACAGGGTGCGAACTTGATGCTGCCACGCGGATACTCAATACGTCTCTTGATCCTGAAGAAACTCGACCGGAGCCTCGTCATCTGTGACTAAGGGTCGAGGGAAAAGGAGACATTGCTGATACGCCTTTGTGTCACTTTTGAGGCGCAGTGTGATGACCTCTGGCTCTTCTTGTTGCTGGCTTATTTAAGTAGTGTCTTGTATAATACAACTAATCACTAAACAATGCACTTGTATGTTAACCTTCTATTTTCCCTATCATAACCTCTTACAATCAATCATTCATTCAACATGGTAAATGCTACATCACCAGAGCCCGTGGCCATTGTCGGCATGTGTAAGTAGTAGTCTACCCCTGGGCTTTCCAGCACCGTTATTGACATCTAGACTAGCATGCCGTCTGCCTGGTGGTGTCAACAACCCCAAGGAATTCTGGGAATTCCTTGTAAATGGCGAATCGGGCTACTCAGACTTTCCAGAGGAAAGACTGAACATCGATTCGTGGTATCATCCCGAATCTGTCCGTCCAGGGTCAGTCGTGACAAAAGGGGGTTATTTCCTCAAGCACGACATGAACGAGTTCGACAATGAGTTCTTTGGTATCACAGCTGCTGAAGCTAGGCTCATGGACCCAGCTCAGAAGCAACTTATGGAAGTTGTCTTCGAGTCTGCAGAGGCGGCTGGGGTTTCTGCCCAAGAGTTGCGCGGATCCAAGACTGGCGTCTACATTGGCAACTTTGGTCTTGACCAAGCACTCATGGCACTCAAGGACTCCGAGTTCATGAGCCCCTACACATCAACAGGTATCTCGGGCACAATTCTGAGCAATCGAATCAACTACGCCCTCGACCTCAACGGTCCTAGCTTTACAGTAGACACCGCTTGTTCCTCCTCTATCTACGCATTGCACTTAGCCTGTCTTGGACTCCAGAATGGCGATTGTGATGCAGCCTTTGTGGGAGCTGCCAACGCTATTCGGAGTATTGAGGCCCAACTGTTCTCAACCAAACTTGGAGCCTTGTCCAAGACATCCCATTGCCATACCTTTGATGCGAGCGCCGATGGGTATGCCAGAGCAGACGGTATTGGTTCCGTGTACATCATGCGCTTATCTGATGCGCTGAAATCCGGAAGACCTATACGTGCCGTCATTCGAGGAACGGCCATTGGTGCTAATGGTCGGGGTGATGGTATGACCAAGCCAGACAGTGAAGGCCAGGCCAGAACCATCCGCATGGCCTACAAGAATGCTGGCATCACGGACTTGACTCAAACGGGATATTTCGAGTGCCATGGTACTGGAACACCCGTGGGTGATCCTATAGAAACCCATTCAGTGGGAAGTGTCTTTGCTGAGCATAGAGAGCAAGACGACCCTCTTCTCATCGGCTCAGTCAAGACAAACCTGGGCCATTCAGAAGCCACTGCTGGCATCACAGCTTTGATCAAGACCGTGCTAGCCATAGAGAATGAGCTTATTCCACCCACAATTGGCATCGAAAACTTCAATCCCAACATCAAGTTCCAAGACTGGAAGCTCCATGTGGTCCAAGAAGCCACTACCTGGCCTAGCAACATACCAATCCGACGTGCCTCAGTCAACTCGTTTGGCTATGGCGGTGCCAACGCCCACGTTATTGTGGAGGGCCTGGATTCTGTGATGAAGGAATGGCCCAGTGAGCATAGGGCAGCTCTCGCAGATCACTATGGGAGCGACGACTTGGAGCTTGGAAGCAGCACACCATCTACCAACAGTGAGCGCAGCACCAGCCCTTCTTCGGTATCCAAGGAGTCAGACAGAGAGTCCAAGTATGCCAGTCCCCAAAAGACTTTGCTACTCTGCTCCTCGAAAAAGAAGGAATCGCTTGACAAGATGGTTGAAGCAACCAAGGCTCGTCTCAAGACAGATTCTCTGGCAGATGTAGCCCACACACTCTCCAAGCGATCTCTATTTTCCCACCGTGCCTTTGCCGTCGTTGACAGCCACAACCAAAACTCTGAACCTGTGTTTACTTCGGACCAAGTTCCCAACGACGTAAAGCTCGGCTTCATCTTCACAGGCCAGGGTGCCCAGTGGCCCAAGATGGGTTCAGAGCTGTTGCAATTCCCTGCCTTCAGAAAGTCTATCCAGGCTATTGATGCTGCCATGTCAGTACTACCCGACGGGCCTGACTACAGCGTCGAGGAGATGATGTGCGCGGACATTACCGCCAGTGAGATGGACGAACCCCGTGTTGCCCAGCTTATGTCTATTGCTGTTGAGGTGGCGCTCGTGGATCTCCTGGCTGATTGGAACATCAAGCCAGTTATGACTGGTGGTCACTCGGCTGGAGAGATCGCTGCTGCATATACCGCCGGATACCTAACAAGGAGCGAGGCATGTGCAGTGGCCTTTTACCGTGGTAATGCCGTGTCGGGCTCTACTCTTGACCCTGGAGCAATGCTAGCAGTTGGTCTTTCTGAGGCTGAGTCCCGCAAACTTGTTCCAGAGGGGGCTAATGTCGTGGTGGGAGCAGTCAACTCGCCGAGGAGCGTGACTCTCAGCGGTGACCAGGCAGCTGTCACTCAAATCAAGCAGCACTGCGATGACAACAAGATCTTCAATCGTCTTCTTTCCACCAAGGGTATTGCCTACCACTCTGGCTTCATGGACCCTGCTGCCGAGGCGTATGGCATTCCACTGCAGAAGATGAAGCGCGAGGTTTCTCAGAACACGGCCAAACTACCCTTCTTCTCGACGGTTGAGGGAAGACTATGGACTGAAGACGAGCTCCCCATGTCTTACTGGCGACAAAACATGGAGAGACCTGTATCCTTCCTACCAGCTGTGACGGCGATGTTTGAAGCAGGGATGACGCACGTGGTTGAGATTGGCCCTCACTCAACTCTGCGCTCACCCATTCTGGATATCGCCAGGTCTGTTTCAACAGGCGGTATGTTCAAGTATTTGTCAGCAATGAAGCGAAAAGAAGATGCAGTCAATGTCATCATGAGTACCGCTGGAGAGTTGGCTATTCATGGCATTGAAGTCGACCTTGCTCGCGTCAATGGAGAAGCTGGAACATTCCTTACCAGCTTCCCGCTATACCCTTGGGACCATCGAGTCTTGAACAAAGAGGCCAGAGCCGATGTTGAATGGCGTCATCGCAAGTTCCCAAGACATGACTTACTCGGATCCCTTACTCCCGGCTCAGCGCTGAGCACGCATATCTGGCGCAACGTTCTTTCACTGAACCATGTTCCATGGATGGCAGACCACAGGGTTGGCGAGCATTACATCTTCCCTGCCGCTGGGTTCATCTCCATGGCCATAGAAGCAATGCGACAGATACGCGATGTTGTGCATGAAGTCTTCGTTCTTGAAGATGTCTCAATTGGGGCGGCAATGATGGTAGATGAGGACATCGAGGTCTTCCTGACGATGCGAAAGCAAGCCCTTAGCAACAATGTCTCATCGGCCTTCTTCTGGGAGTTCAACATCTCCTCGGTAAAGGAAGGCATCTCGACTGAGCATGCAAAGGGGCGCATCAGCAACGTTGCCAAGGGGCCACAGCATGGCGTCAAACCTCTGCAGGCGGTCAATATGGCACTCGCCGCTCCTATCCCAGAAAGCCTGTGGTATGAGACCTTGACTGCTAGCAAGGGTCTCATCTTTGGCACGAGTTTTAGACGCCTGTCGCAGATAAGTCTGGAAGCCAAACAGCATCGCGCCAAGGCAGTGATGAATGGCGATGTCACATCCGCCATGACCGGCCTGGAGAACGAGTCAGACTACATCATCCATCCTACAGTCCTGGACAACTGTCTTCAATTGTCTGTTCTTGCTGCTGGAACCTCAACTTCGGGTCAGGCGTACGTCCCTGTATCAGTGGATCGCCTCACCGTGATTGAGAACGAGGCCAAGTTTGACGAGGCAACGCTCCTCTCCAGTGGCAACTTCGTCGGCTTCAAAGGATTGTACGGAGCTTCCCAACTTGAAAACTCGGCTGGAAACACTATTCTCAGTCTAGACGGCCTTCGATTTGTTGGTATACCCGCCGGCGACGGAGAGAACGGCACCGAATCGAAGCGCGAACCCTTCTGGCGCATTTCTTGGGACGATGACTACGACGCCATCACCAAAGAGTCAGAAGAGCTTTATTTCCCACCAGACAAGTACTGGCCCAAGCAGTATGAGTACTCCCGACAGGATCGTGAATATCTTGTGCGCATGTATATTGTCCAGTTCTCCCGGAAATACCCTGAGCTCATGACTCGTGAGCCTCTCAATGTCGAGAACAAGCACTTCATGGAGTGGGCTCACTGGCTACTCAAGCTCACCGAGAAGGAATTTCCAGACATGTGGAATATGTCCTTGGAGGAGCGCCACGCGGCCATTGAAGCAGAAAGACCCAAGGGCCCTGAAGGTCTGAAGTTGTCATGGGCTCTGTATGACAACTTGCACCACATTATTGACGGCGAGAAGCCTGTTTTGGAGGTTGCGACTAAAGACGGCCTTCTAGGTCTCTTCTACGAGACGCAGCTGATATACGACAAGTTCGAGCGCGTCATAGAGGTCATGGGCTACAAGAACCCAACGATGAAGATTCTGGAGATTGGAGCTGGTACTGGTTCAGCTACAGGCTTTGTCCTGAACTCCCTTACCAAGGGGGGCACCAAACGCTATTCAAGCTACACCTACACCGATGTCTCAACCTCATTCTTTACTCAGGGCGAGGAGAAGTTCTCCAACTATGAGGATATCGACTATCGGTTGTATGACATGGAAAAGACGCCAGAAGAACAAGGAATTGAGCCAGAGTCATACGATCTGGTCATTGCTTCTTGTGTTGTTCACGTCACTGCCAATGTCGTCAATGCTCTGAAGAATATTCGCCAGCTCCTCAAGCCAGGTGGAAAGATCTTGTTGTCCGAGATTACAGCTGAACATCATGACCAGACCTTTACCTTGGTGAGTACTCTGAACAGCGACAGCTTTAACATTGACACACTTCTAACCTCCACCCCAGGGTCTTTTCCCGGGCTTTTACAAGGGCTATGATGAGGGACGCACTCGCCACCCCTTCTTGACGCCTGAACAGTGGGCCGAGGCTTTCCCCAAAGCTGGCTTCTCTGCTCCTGAGCTATCTGTCAACGATATTCCAGAGGAGTGGTTCGGCTTCACTGTTCTTACTGCCGCCGCCTTAGAGGCTGAGGCGAAACCTGAAGTTCGGGATCAAACCATTACCTTGGTGCATCTGGAGAAGGTGACCCCCATTGCTCGCGAGATCGAGAACGCTGCAAAGCAACAAGGGTTATCTGTCTATCACCGTCAGTTAGTGCAGCATGTTGAACCAGGATCATCCGCTTGGGATGGTACCTCGCGCGTCATTGTGATTGCCGAGTTGGAAGAGCTGATCTGGCCAACTATCGAAGAGCCTGCCTATCTCGAGTTCCAGAAAATGGTGCGCGAGGTCAGCAGCATTCTCTGGGTCACTCAAGGTGGTTTGATGGAAGGCCAACATCCAGAGGCCGCTATCGTCAACGGTTTCTTGCAGTGTCTCGACCTCAAGCCCGATCTGACAGCCAGGTCCATGGACTTTGAGTTGTCAGCACCGCGAGACTCGAAGATGGCTCGGGAGATCATCCGCCGTGAGAGCATCATGCATGTGTCAAAGGATATGCAGTTCCGCCAGCACAATGGCCGCTGGTTGATCCCGCGACTTCTACCAGATCAACGCCTAACTGACGACTTTGCACGTTCCCAAGGGGACGACGCTTCGGTCGTGCAGAAACCGCTCAAGGATCTCGGTCCTTTACAAGTAACCACAACCGATGCAGGTCGCCTTAGTGCCCTTGTGTTTAAGCCAGACGAGGAGCTCAGTGGAGCGCTAGAGCCTGGCTACGTTGAAGTCCAGGTCAAAGCGTACGGAATGAACTACGTGGTAAGTTATACTTAATCCATCTTGCAGAAGACGACATTGAACTGACGGAATACAGGAACTGAGCGCATTGGCTGGTGGTTATGACACCGACAAGCTGAGCTCTGAGTTCTCTGGAGTCATCACTCGTGTGGCCTCGGATGTAAAGAGCCTTGGGGTCGGCGATCGAGTGTTTGCCATGTGGCCTGGTAAATTCGGAAACGTCGCTCGTCTCCCTCATTATGCTTGCCAGATTGCCCCGTCAACTCGAGACAGTTTGGAGGCGCTGGCCACTCTTCCGTCGGCCTACTGTACTGCGTGGTACGCACTTGTCAATGTTGCGCGCGTGCAGCCAGGCGAGACTGTCTTCATCCAGAGCGCGACCGGAGGCTTTGGACTGGCGGCTATCCAAGTTGCCCGCATGCACGGCGCAGAGGTATTCGTGACGGCAGGCACCCAGACCAAGCGGGACATGTTGCGCGACCAGATCGGTATCCCCGCAGATCACATTTTCCCGTCCCGTGATGTAGCTGTCTATGCGAGCCTAAAGGCCGCAACAGCTGATCGCGGTGGTTTCGACATCGTCCTCAACACTTCTCAAGGAGACTACCTTCACCAAGTTACCTGGCCCCTTGTTGCTCCTTTCGGACGTTTTGTTGAGCTCAAAAAGGCTGACATCGTCGACAATGGCTCATTGAGCCTGCAGAAGTTTGCCCAGGGAGTCACCTTTACTGCGGTAGACCTTCACTTCATCTCTGCCACGCGCCACAAGGTTCTGACCGATGTCCTTGCCCTGATCGGAGACAAGTACCGAGCTGGAGAGGTAAGACCTCTGTCTTGGAAGTCTTATCCTGCATCCAACATTGGCGGCGCGTACGCAGACTTCTCACGCTTTGAGCATGTCGGCAAGCTTGTTCTCTCATTCGGAGATGAAGACGTTGTTCCGTATCTCCATGTGCCCCCGAAGCCAAGATTTGATCCAGGAGCCGCGTACCTGGTGATTGGTGGCCTCAGTGGCATCGGCGCGTTCTTGAGTAAGTGGATGGTCCAGCAGGGCGCGAAGACGATGGTGTTCATGAGCCGTTCTCCCCTATCCGGCGACACAGCTGAGAACGCGGAGCAACTCAAAGAGATGGGTGCTACAGTCATTCACGTGCAGGGCTCTGTCGCCAATGAGAGCGACGTGTATCGTGCTCTGACGATATCTGGGCAACCGATCCGCGGCATAATCAACTCGGCTCTGGTGCTGCGCAACATGGAATTCGACAAACTGAGCTGTTCTGAGGCTCGCGAGACATTCTCTCCCAAGATCCAGGGCAACTACAATCTGCATCGATTGAGTCGGAAGCTTGGCTACGGCTTGGACTTCTTCATCCTTCTGGCTTCGCTGACTTCCATCTGTCGGGCCGCTACACAGGCCTCGTACTCGGCAGCCAACTGCTTCATGGATGAGTTTTGTCGCTTCCGACATCGCCAAGGCCTGCCCTGCACAACCGTGAGTCTCGGTGTTGTCGGCGACGTTGGTTTCATGGGTCGCAACCAGGGCAACATGCAGCATCTTATTCGCAACGGCCATTACGTGACAGTTGGTCGTGAGCTCATGGAGTTGTTCGAGACGGCTCTCTTCCGTCGCGACGATGTTGGCGCTTGGAAGACAGATGAGATCCTCGCCCTGGGCACTGAACCAACTAAACTCCGCGAGCTTCTCGACAAGGGATCCGTTCCGGTGCCTCTCTGGGAACGAGACGCACGCTGGAGCATCATTGGCACGCATGCCTTGCGTAGCAACCGCGGCGCTGGTGGTAGCACATCTGGACCTGGCAAGTTGCAGAGTGGTGACATCAAGGACATAGTGGCCGATCGTCTAAGTCGCCTGTTGTGGATCCCCGTCGAGAAGCTCAACTTGGATACTAGCTTGAACGCGATGGGAATTGACAGTATGATTGCGAGTGAGTTCCGACATTGGATGTATCAGACATTCAAGACGAATGTTAGTATGATGGAGCTTTTGGCTCAGGACATGACAGTGGAGAAGCTTTCTGGACTGCTTCAGAAGGCGTGAGAACTACGAATGTCAGTTGGGGTTATTGGCAAGGCGTCATGTATCAAGTTAAACGTAAGGAATTAAAACAATATCACCAGCAAAACCGATTTTGTTTGAAGCAATACTGGTCCGGGCCACAACACGCTTCTGAGAGGCCGTCTAAGAATTCACACGTACAGTGTAGTATTCAGCACATTTCATGCATTCCGAGACTGTGGCGTTGTCAGGAAAAAAGACCTTCGGTAGTGGTCGAAGCTTCGCTTGGTGAAACACACAACTGAGGGCGGCTAATGCTCCAAGCTTGAACCCTGAGAATGCCATCTCATCCCGCCCACAACGCAGTAAAGTTTCCCACCTCGTTTGAGACGATTTGCTAGTGGCGAGTTCAGCTTATAAGGCGGGAAGCGAAAAGACGGGATCTGGAACCAGATGCGTCTAGACCGTAAGAGTCTGACATGCAACAGACAAGCTCAACCTTGTTAACGAGCCTTTTCGTCTCGCCTTGTCTTGTGAAGAAGGCTTTTTGCTCAACGATAATCCCTTCTGATTTTAAGAGTGTAGTTCCGAACCCGAGGACTCGGACTCCGGTCTCCATTGATACTTTATTCAGTCGATATTGCCTGGATGGCTCTAGATATGACGCCTGCACGACATTGCAATTGCGGGGTTCTTTGAGTTACGGGTAGAGAGGCTGAGAGGGAGGTGTTTAGTTCACGATGGTCAAAGGCTATTGATTCATGATGACAGAACAAGACCTCATGCTTGGCTTACTCTGCATGTCGAGCTAGAGCCAGAACGAGAGATGGTCAGGTCCCGCCCCTGGTCTGGGCTGACTCTAGCTCTGACCTCTCTGGAGTCTCTGGACCTGCCCCTTGGTCCAAGCAGAAAACTAGGCTTGGCTGAATTCCCCAAAATGGTTCGAGTATTGAAAGTCTCCCGACGCCTTCGAGTCCTCAGTCGGTGCGGCTGAGGAGAGGAGCTTGGGGTGCCATCCACAAGTTGAGGGACAATTCGTTGTCAGACTGGGACTGAGAGTGATGAAGAAATAATTGTCGTATCGACACGACAGCCAGGGATCGTAGCTGTAGATGATCCTTGCTGTTGGAGATACAGTAGATAATCTGGCATATCCCAGTGGAGCTGAAGAAAATGGATCTAAATCTGCCTAACAAAGACAAGACCCGTGGAGTAATAGAGGCCCTGTTTTAATTCCCGAAATTTCGGGACGTCACAGATTAAACACAATTTCGTTGACCTTGAAAGAGATTACGCCACTTTCTCTTCAAGATTGCCTGCTCGAGTTTGCCCGGGACGACCGGCTGAAAGAGCGATGATCATTCATCATCATTGATTCTGTTCGTGGTGTTTGTGTGACTGTCGATGCATCATGTAGTGGCACACACCATCTTCTCTCTACTGTACTTGTATTGCGAAGCTCAAGGTATTGACTAGCTAGCTTCGGTGGACGGTGTTCGAGATGCTCCGATAGATCGTATCGGAGAGTCCAATGGACGAACAAACGGTGTGCTGTACGATACATACTTTTCTGTCTCATACCAGGTTCTTGGGTTCGGGACTAAATCGACAGTTTTTGCTTTTTAATCACTAAGCACTGATCATCTATGGGCTCAGTACTCTGTATGGAGCAGTATGCAGTGCTCTACAACAAACAAGACAAACCACGTCAAGAGCCAGCTCATAACTAGCTCTAGTTAATAGGCGAGCTGCCTGCAGGGATCTACAACCAGCTCAAAGACGACAACAAATCAATGAGAAAAAAGGACGCTAATGCAGTGGCTTGATAGTGTCTTACCTCTTGGGTTTGGCCTTGGCTTGAATTCAAATTCCGACCGTCGGGGCCCTGTCTTGCCGGGTTCAAGGGTTCGCCCTGTTGGACAAGGCTAGGCTTGGTGCGTTGTGACAGTTGAGAGCAGCGCAGAGAAGAGCAGAGAAGATCCAATATTAACATGGCCGCATGCCCCTCCCCTGGGCAGAGGTCTGAGATCTTTCGTCTTGTCTTGAATCTTCTGGAGATCTCTTACGTAGGACCCGTCATGGAACCCTGCGCCTGACGTCTTTTTCCCCTTCGATATGGCCGTGTCACTTGAGTTGTGATGGGGTTTTTTTATTCTACGCGCTCGTAAAAGAAACGACAGGGACCTTTTTTTTTCTAAACAGTGCAGGGGGATTTAGTAATTATTAACGAACAAAGACTCATTCACCTGCAACATCCCGACGACGCGGCTCGTTGCAGATTTGTTCTGCTGCTTTTGATCGTTGATATTTTTGGCATTCTGGCCAAACGCTTATATATACGACTCCCTCACTATGCCGTCTATACAGGTGAACTCTCGACAGAGCTCCCTGCGGTTCAGCGCTTTTGTGAATGGGAGAATGGATCATCATCCGACTGTGAAGCGGTGGGATGGAGCTGCGAGAACGTGCACAGAATGGGACAACATTCGACGAGTGAGTCGGTCGAGGAATTACTCATGAAACTGAATATCTAATTACAGAAACAGGACCCTGAACTGTGGTTTCGAAATGGGAACTGCATGGTGCATCTCCACGCAAAAGGTCATTCTCAACGAGGTCCCTCCTTCAAGGTCCCCTTCTCAGCACTCCTCGAAGCCCAATGCTACCCCCTCATCCAAAGATTCCTAGTGTGGGAGGGTGTTCAAAAACCCAATCTTCGCGAGCTCATGAGATGGAGTAAGAAAAACACAACACGCAAAATCGAACTATACATCCCGCCACCTCCGACGACAGATAAAACGCAGGCTTTCAACTACCACCTCGCAACACGCAATTTCTTCGCCTGGGTGTTTCGAAGATCCATGGTCGGGTACAGTCTCGGCAACGCTCTCATTGGTCTTCTCCACAGTATGCATGAGTTTCGATCCGGCGTGGACGACAATGTCTCAGATATGATGGAGTATTTTGATGAGGAGGGCTATCTTGACATGGCGAATCAGCCAAACCACGCGCTGGCTATATTGCAGCTCGCAGAGTGTTTTCAAATGAAGGAGCTGTACATCCGAGCCTTTGCACATTGCGTCGGCATGAGCGAATACTTGTTCGAAAATGCTGGGTTTCAGGTTTGTTGTCTTGAGCAAGAATGCTAAGGCCAGCCGCTGACGAAGATAATAGGAGCTCAGTCCTTCAACACGCAAGCTCATACGCAAGGGACATCTCGAACTAGACTATCGCATGACGCGGTCATCGTCTATGCTGAGGACGTTTTTGGACGATGAGTTGTCCGAGGCTCATTTGAGCGTCTCAGCGGGCGCCCGAGCTCATCTTGAGCGCTTCCGGAGTTTTTTGCTATCATTCTATACGACGAAGCTGGGATACTACCCGCCGACTGCGGACTCTGGCAACGATCTGTTTGATCCCGGTGTTTTACGGATTATGCGTGAGGACTTTGAGGCTTTGTATGATCTACTCGTTGACGATCAGTATACCTCATCACATACCATGCCGCCTACAGCACACGGAGGCATTTGCACTATTCAACTGGTTCAATCTTTCGACTTTGAACATGGATATGATGTTCTTGATCATCCACTGCCGCTTCTCCCGGATACGAATGGCAACAACTCGCGGCGCATGTCTTGGTTTCCCGGACGTGTGACTCTCAGATCAGATCGCAGAGTAACGGCCCACACAGCGCTGATCAACGCCTCAAATCTGATGAAACCAGGAGTTGCACAAAATGACCTTGTGAGAGCATATCGACGCTTCGAAGAAGATTCCATCATGTCACCAAACAAAGCAGATAAGCAGGAGAAGGTATCGCTGGTGGATGCTCGCAAGGTCCGATGGATTCTCATCTACGCAACATACCAAGTCCTCCGCTACGCAACAGACACAGCGACAGATTTGCAAGAAGACGAAATCAACGAGGCTCACTACAGTCTCTCTGCTTTAACTGACAAGCTTCCACCCTGGGATACGCCTCGCGATCTAGACCGCATCCTGAGACGCCAGACCCAGTACGTTACTAGCGGACCGACCTGGAGTGTGCAACCGGATGGTGCTGCAGACGGAGGAGAAGATTCTTTTGGAAAGATTGAGATCAAGCCGGACATTGATTACTTCGCACTCACTCACCGAGATCGTCCCCAGACACAACACGATAACCGCAAGATGGAACGTCGAGCATCAATGCCTTCACGTCCGTCACGCTCAAACTCATTCACACAGGCACTCAGCCGCTCTTCAACAATTCGCCGATCAATGCGCATGTTTAAATCACCCACTACCACGCCCCCTCAATCAATCACACCACCTTCACGACCAACTTATCACGAAATCGTTGTCCACGGCTACGGCAACGGCACAAACGATGTGAACCTCGACACAGACGGAAGCGACACAAAGACAGACGACACAGACAACACAACCCCCGAGAGCATCGACACCGAATCACCCCTCGACACTCCCCCACTAACAGAGTACTACGTCGAGCCCACGATCCCCAAAGACGTAAAAGCACGCCGCGAGCGCCGCCGCGACGTAATGTCCAAGGTCGCGCGCTCAATGTCCGGCCGCGTCTCCAAGCGCAGCCGTCCCATCAGCGCCATGTTCTCCGACTCGCGCTACGCAGACGAAGTCGAGAGCAGACGACACAGCATGTTTCCGCAGCCGCTGCGGATCAAGACGCAGGTGGAGGAGCCGTATATCGTGAATGAGGATGCGGACTGGGCGGCGATGCAGACGTTTATGGAGAGTCCGGGGGAGATGACCGAGGAGGATGATGATATGATGCCTGCTTGGGAGCAGTATGCTGATTTGGGAGGGTTGACTGATATGAGATGAATCTGCTGAGGAGATGTGTGATTGCTATTACCCACGCTTGACGCGTTTTTCTATGTTTGTTTTCTGTTTGGTTGTTATAAGCGAATACCCCTATTTCTTTATGAAATGACATGTCTAGACGATAGTTATAGCTAGCTTTATTATGTTTGCTGTGGGAGGCAAGGCTGTGAGGTGGGAGGGTAGTAGTTAATTATCAAGTATTGATGTCACTTGCTCTTACTGCGATGCGCTTCTCGGACTGAATGTGAAGACTCAAACAATAGTCAAGGTCAATTTCTTCTCATAACATTGCCTCATCCATATACATCAATCAAGCGTCAAAAGCGCCAGAACCCACCCTCGTATTACACATCATCTCTCATTCCTCATACATATCCGCTAAACACTAAAGGAGACGCTCAAACAGACCCTTCGTGCTTATTCTATTCGGCCTTTACCGATTGGCCTGAAGCAAGTGTCAAGCCATCGAGGATATCTCCACCAAACTTGGAGATCATGTAGGTCGGAAGGACAATCCAGGCACCACTGACAAAGAATTAGTATCAACTCTAGCACATCTTATAGACACTTACTTGGGAATTATCCAAAGAGTGAGTAAGTCCATAGGTGTGTTGTGAGCAATATTGTCAAAGCCACTGTAGTACTCATTGGCCCCTAATCCTGTTAAATCCCATCTCATGCATAGAACAGACGCACTTACAGTATAAGATTGTCTTGCTCAGCGTCATAACAGCAGCACTAAAGCCAATAACAACAGCCAACGCACCATCACGCCCACTCAAAGTCCTCTTCGCGCCATCAAGCGTCTTGTCCGCGCGCGTCCACAGCATGTACAAATACACCAAGTACATAACCGTCTCAACAACATTCAACGCCGTTTGCGCAGCAGTAAAGCCGTTTTTGGCATTGAACGCCTTCCAGCCGTAAACATGATCGACTTCGCCGTACAGCGCATACGGGACGTATAATGGCCAGTGGAGAAAACCATCAGGCATGGTGTGAGGACGGCCAAAGACGTAGCCTATATCCCATATCACGAGGGGCAATGATATTGCTAGCCAAAGGATCGTTGTCGATGAGGCTGTATGATGCCACGTATGAGAAGCGCGTTTCTTGGACGATCCATTTGAGAATGAGGGGTTCGAGTCTGTGTTCTTCATCGTTCGTTTTCGCGTAGCTGGTGTAGGAGGTATATCAATCGTCGTAGAGCTTTCGGTACTGACGCTCTCGCCGCGAGAACTCGCTCTTGTAGTAACCATTTCGAATAGATGTCAACTTTGGTATATATAGTAGTTGGAAGAGGGAAAAGTGGTATTGAGCGTAAACAATGGCACTGTGACATCAGGTCAACTACCGATGCTGGAAGTCGGATCACTCGACATCCGAGGTGCCCGTTTAGGCAATTGAGTGTCAGAACCGTAAAAAGCCCCTGGGGAATTGGTGGGCGGGCGCTGGTCGTTAGTGGACTGTCGGTAGTTGGCGCTGTCACACTAGCGCACCCGTCGACTCCTATTGGTGCATGGAGGCGTTTTCGGCTGTCGTTTAATTGCCCGGACGTATTCGCTTTAGGCGTACAGAGTATCGTGGCTCTGAATAGGATAGGTACGCACGCGCTGTCATGAGACGCGTTACGGTTGATTGATTGATTGACTTTGGGACAATTGACCCTTCGAAACGCCGAAGCGTTTATTCTGAACTTAGCATCAGATTTCTACCTGGCACCTACTACCTCTGAAGTCATCAATGGCTTGTATACGCCACAACATGTACCTGTCTCGCCGCTCCCGCATTGATAATTGATACGCGAATATGATCGCCAATTGCTTTGGTAGTCGGTAGTGCATCTTAGCGCAATGAAGTCATTGTTGGTAGTGCAGATCATAATGATACGCTATGCAATGGTCTCAGGCATCTCAGCTACCAAATGTATCACCCCCACTCTCAAGAAACTCCACCTCGGCTGGCGTCGCCTCCCTCCCAAGCGCCTTGTTTCTGTGCGGATATCTTCCAAATCTCTCAATAATAACTTTATGCTTCTCCTCAAACATCTTATTCGTCTCACCAACTGCCTTTGCTGCTTCAGGATCCGCCTGCACCACTTCCCTCGCCTTCCTCTCGTACTCGTCTGTGCCGCCTGTTCCCTCCATCAAGCTCAGTATATCCTGGTTAATCCGATCATAAGCAGCCACAGCCTTTTCATGCGCAGATATGTCCTCTGAGTGCATCAAGGGCATGTAGAACCAGGTGCGGTGGGAGAAAACCCAGCGGATCTCAGGTGCTGTATCTGGAATGCCTTGCTTGATGGCTTCGAGGGCGACTTGCTGCGCGATAGGGTCAAAGTAAGTGAAGCAGATGGATGACTTCTCTCCACGATATGAGTTGCGTGGAATTTGATCGAGCAGAATGATCAGGCTCAGCCAGTCTAGCGAGTTCCGAGGCTGGGAAACGGACAGAAGCTCTTGTGCGGATGTAACACCCGCGTTGCGGATGGCTTCGAGTACAGGGCTGAATCGAGTGCTACAATGTGTCAGAGGATTCTAGTCAATTCAGAGTAGGTGTGCGACTTACACGCAGACATTGTCAAACTCTTTGTCCGAGAAGAACCATCTCTTTTGCAGTTCTCCAGGAGCGATGATACGATTGGCCTCCTCGGGGATATGCTCAAACCAGAAATTCCGCAGCTCGTCAAGCTTTTCATGAGTGAGATGCTCCTTGAGGCCATCTAGATTCTTGGTCTGAGAGCCCATGTTGATAGGCCGAGACTGCTCCTGAAGCCTGAACGTGGATGAACTAAATGGCTTTCCGCCGGATAAATAATGCTGGTAGAGCCTTGTTGGCGCTGCGACTAATGTGCTGGCCAGGGGAAGTCGAGAGATGGTGCCTTTATGATCTGGGATCCATTCAGCACTCCAGTAGCAAATAAAGATGAAGAACGACCAACATGCGAGACGACGAGCTGTTCTACCCCAAGTCGAACGTGCTTTTACAGGCACTCTCATGACGAGACTTACTTGAGAGTTTGAGAAATGATGTAAGAACTGCAAAACGAGGGACGAAGTCTGTTGGGTGTTATAGCAGGGAGTAATCTGACAAATCAATCAGTGAAGTTGTACGGAGCTGAAGGTTTGGTACGGACCTCCGTAGTACGGAATTGAAACTGTATCACGATCGGAAACCATCTGTGACGATCCTTGCGCGCGGCATCTCCACTCTCGGACCCTCGCTAGTCTCGGTATTCCGAGATGGAGTCTACATGACCAATCCTCGGCGCTTGCTCTCCCCGATTCGGTATACGTTGGTTCACATTCGCGTACGACATTATATAAGAAAAGATGTAAATTCAGGATATTAAGTATCAATCTACTCTGACCGGGGGAGTTCTGGATCTGCAAGACCTGTATCTGGAGCGTTAAGGTAAAGAATACAGACCCGCACAAACAAGAGCTTTACCAAGACAACCTCAAACTACCAACAGCTTAAACCATCAGGAGAGCAATGAGAACAGCGAAAACACTAGCTCCTCCAGCGACGAGTTTGGAGCTTGCAGCGTTGACAACGGGGGTGACTCCAGTAGGAGTGGCAGTAGTCTCTCCAGCACCAGTGGTAGCATCTGCGGTAGCAGTGGCAGTGGCAGTAGCAAGAGCAGAGACGTCAATGGCCTTGAGTGTCTTGAGAAGCTCGGGTGTAGTGTAAGTAGGCTGGCTGTCGTCGGCGTAGCTGATGACTGAGAAGGGGAGCTTGGAAACGGGTGTAGCGCCAGGGAAAGCAAGGCGGTCATCAGCGTCGGCAGCGGGCTTGAGATCAGCGCGGTCAAAGGGATCGTCGGCAGGGTTAAGGACACTATTACTGTCAGTATTGTAGGATGTTAAGAGAAGAAGAATGGCTTACCCATCGATAACGTGAGCGACACCGTTGAAGAGAAGAACATTGGTGAAGAGAATCTTGGCACCATTCACCCAAGCACTTCCATCCTCAGCAACAGTAAAAGTCAAATCAGCGCCCTGCAGACTAGGAACGCTGACGTTGGCCAGATCAGTAGAGAACAGGATATCATCAACAATGTGGTACTTCAGCACCTCCTGCAGAGTCTTGAGATCAGCGCTCTCAAGGACTGAACCAATAGCTTCAAACGCAGGGTCGTTGGGGATGAAGACGGTGAAGTCAGAGATGTTGACGAGGGTAGAGGAGTCGCGGTCCAGGTTGCCAAAGTTGTAGGGGAGATCAGCTGCGTTGAGAGCGGCGTTGAAGTTGAGGAGGTTGTCGCGGCGGGTGAAGAGTTGGAGAGGTGCACCGAAGCTGAGAGGCTTGTCGACTTTGTGGATGATGACCGAGTCACCGACCTTGATATCCTGCAAATCGTTAGAACCAGTTCAATATCTGAGATGAGTAGTACTCACGGCTTCAGTCACATAGGACAAAGTCTCTTCTCCAGAAATGACAACAACATCATCGCCATCCTTCACAATACCATTATACTGACCACCCGTAAAGTTCCCAAACGGCTGACGATAATTGACAAAGCTAGAATCCAGCAGCGACTGCACAAACACAGGAATGTCCGTAGCGACCTTGGCAGGATAATAGCCCTTGAAGACATGGTTTGACAGCAGAGCACCAATGGCGATGGTGTCGTTGCGCTGAGAAATAGCTTCTCCCTCGGGAATGTCGAGGGGGACTGAGGCAAATGCATCGTTGGTGGGAGCAAATATTGTGATGTTGCTGGCGGATGCGAGAGTCTCTGCGATGTCGGGGACGAGAGCGAGGAGCTCGGCGAGGGTGGAGAGGTCGGATTGGGAGGAGAGGATGCTGGCGAGGTCGGATTGAGCGACCACGGCGGATGCGAGGGCTGCGAGGTTAAGGAACTTCATCTTGAAGATTTTGGTGCTGGAGAGTAGAATGAGGCTGTTAGGCTGAGAGCGATTGTGATATTGTGATGCTGAAGATGTGAAGCTGTGAGTGATGAGACTTCTCTTCTCGCCGCGCTTCTCTGTTCACTTTATACACAACATCTCTCCATGAAGCAAACCACAACCTCAAAAAAATCCTTCCTCACTTCCATACCAAGCATCTCCCTCAAAGTCAAAGCATCATCGACTCTCGCTCATCCCATGCATTGCGTTCAGTGATCATGATGTTGATCCCCAACTACCAGGGTCTCAAACCTCAAACACATATAAAATCCACGGTCAAAATTCACCGTCTCCATAAAAGACCCTGGGGAAAGACAAGCTTAATTGCCAGCACAGCCTTCATCGCTTATTGCACAGCCTTAAAGCCTCCCCGAGAGTCGTGTACGTCATTTGTAAGTCTACCCGTGTAAGTGACAGGACACGGATTCCCGCGCCAAAAAAAACATCCCTGTAGGATTTAACGGCTTCTAGACCCTTTCTGCAGGAGAAAATTTCGAGCTACAGGGAATAAGGTGTATTACTACCGTGGACTAAAGATTAATTACTAGATTGGTGTAAAGGTGAAATTGATTAGAAATGTCCATTGGGGCTGAGTCCCTCGATTTCCTGTTCTGCAACCTCCCTCTGCAGATTCTCCTCATATCGCTCAATAATACTCTCGTAATCATCCAGCCAAACGCCCAGCCATTCCACAGATCCTATGATCCTCGTGTTCCAGTTGCCCATTTGCGGATCGAGCTTTAGCAGCTCCTCCTTGACCGATATGAGCTTCTGCATGGCTTCTCGCACGTGCAGGGTTTCCCGGGTCAGGATTTGACTGTATGTGTTTCCTGGTGCAGACACTGCCACAAAGACTTTGATGAGGATGGAGAGTGTGTAGCTCACCGCTGGGCCGAAGCACAGGGAGGGGAGGGATAGGATTGTGGAGGCGGGCATTTCGAGGACTATGGAGATGGCGAGGTGGCAGGCTTCTACTATCGAGTGCAGGGCTGTTGCTGTTGTTGGGGTTATTGGACCGCGGGCAAAGTCGTGAACGCCGATTCTTTCGGAGATGTAGGGGGATGTGAAGAGGGTTTTGTTGGTGCTTGTGTGAAGGACTGGTTCGTTGACGTGTATCGCGACGAGCATTCGCCAGAAACGAAGTTGAACATCGCCTGCAAGAGGTCTGTTACTCAACTCGTTCAGATCATTGTAGACTTGATTCCTCGTCGCTGCTACAATATCAGAGTTGACTTCGAGAAACGTGCGAGTATTGCAAAGTTCAAGAGAACTAGCAACCTTTGCATGAAGTCGAATCGTATAAAGCATCTCCAAGAACAACGGCTCCGAGCCATCAGCCTCCAACGCCCCCAGAGCCTCATAATGCGCCGTTACCCAATCAAAATCATGCGCCCTCCTGAGTCCAACAGCCTTCATCGTAGAAGTCATCCAGCCCGCTAACCAAATCTTCTGCATCTCCAGCGTCAGTGGTCCCTGGATGCGGAAGAACCACGCCGGCGCAGAAGTCTGCATCTCCGCACCTCCAAGACCAAGCTCCACGCCGAGATCGTGTGCCAGCGAGACAAGCTGGTTCGGGTTCCCGTGGTTGCAGTCGAGGGAGGGTCGGATCCAGAGACCGGTTATTAGCGCGGCTTGGATGAGATCTAGAGAGGGACGTTTGAGACCGACGGCTGCTTGGCCGAGGATTTCAAAGGTCTTGATTCGGAGGTCTTCTTGCGTTTGAGGATCGATCTCGGCGGAGGAGGGGGATATGGTGAAAGCGAGTATGGATATGAGCTTGACGGGTGCGCATGCCCTGAGGGAGTCTAGCCATGATCGTGCTGAGGTGGTGTCGACGCGAGGTATAAGGTACCAGAACTGTCCAGCCCTTGTTGAGCAAACTTCTAGACATCGTAGCTGGGTATCGTAGTCTAGGCGCGAGTCTAGAAAGCCCAGTTCAGATGGCCCAGCGCTTGTCTGCGGCCAAGCCCCATCAGAGAAGACCGAAGTAGCCCTCGTCGAAGCAGCGTAAGTCGACAACCCCAGCGTCGAATTGGTAGCACCTTCAAGCTTATCCTGCAGATTCCTAACCTGCTCCTCCAACTCAGCAATCCTATCTCTCTGCCACTTTCTTGCAGCGGGAACACAAGTGAGACTGTAACGAGAACATCGTTCACAGATGGAAGACTCTTCGGGTGATGGTTCGCATTTGACTTTGAGGGCCTGACAGGCTTCGCAGGCGCGAGATCTCTTCTTCATGGTGGTATAAATTCGAGCATTTTCGGGAGTCGTGTAACTGAGGACTTGGGGGGGGTTTATGAGGGAGTCATGGTGGCTTAGCACTTGGTAGGTTGTATTGTAGATGGTTGATGGCTGAGGATTGCGGGGTGGTAGCCACTACTGGATCGTCATAAGTGATCAGAGCGCTGGAGCTATACAACGAAGTCCATGAGTAAACTACTCAGAAGTATTGTTTTGGCGTAACTCGCGTTGGTGGCACTCAGTAGTTTTTTTTGGTTGCGTGAGGTGAGGACGTTTTCCCAGCCATTCACCCTATACCTTCGATTCTGTTACTGCGTTTTGTACAGTACTTCTATTGAGCAGCAGCTTCAAACGATCTACGTCAAAACTCCAATCAAACCAGCAGTGTGTGCTTATCCATGTACCTCTAATATACACTTAAGACAGATCGTTGATGCTTGACGTCTGGTGCTGGAGACGGACCGTCGACAAGTCATCGCTAACAAGCCTGAGTGTCATGGTAAGGGCACAAAGAACAACACATATCAACACAACTACCAATCAATCGTACAAAGCCCATGAACTCATCAATGCTATTTTGCATAGCCCCGTAAGGCAACTCTACAAAAGTGCTTGATAAAGGCATTCCTTATGTTTGGCCATGCACGGGTGAGTCAATGCTCTTTGAGCACATGCACCATGACAAACTTCAATGTTTCTATCCACGATCTTCATTGACAGTGAATTGACAGGTAAATGGAGATTTGAATTCACCAAGAACAGCAGTATGAGGTGTTTATTTGATTGTACTTTCAGATACGTGAACTTCTCATAATTGACCGGCTGGGAGAGTACGGTTGTACATATATGAGGTAGTGAGGTTTGACCTGAGAGAGTCAATGACATCATACTCATTCGAGCTTACCACCAGCATCATCTCCGCAGTGAATTGTTGGTAGTCTCAATGAATGATATACCCATCCAATTATCTACAAGCATGACTCTTCACTGCATTGACCGCCCATCAATTCCTCAAATCCATTTCTGTAACAGCTTCAGCTTGGGAGCCGTAGCGGAGCCGAAGACAGGGTCCAGGCCTGTAGGGCTTGCCTACGAGATCCGTCGTTAATGTTAATGTGTTAGGTAGCAATCGGATGATCTGCTTTCTTTTGCTGGGGTACTGTTATATGAAACTTTCTTTTTTCTATCTTCACGCTTCAATATACAAAACTTCTCAATACAATGAAGCTGCTTTGCTATTCCTGTGAAAACATCCACTACAGCCTCACCAAGCCCTACAGCGGCCGCTATGAATAGCGCACGAAACACGCCGAGCACGCACGTGGCATGTTTCACAGTGCACTGGACTTGCTTAGACCATTGGTTCTAGGCCTGAAGCTAGAAAACATCCGTTCCACCGGTGCATAACTATAGTGTTAGACCCTGATTGTCCGCTATTGAGGCGACGAGGATGTTGAGCCGCAATTTGGAGCTGGGAACAGAGATGAGACGAGATCTGGTCAGTTGTGAGAGCTCATTTGTGCGAGATTGGATCTGCTGTTTTGCTTTTGTAGGATTTCTTCAGTGGGAGACACTGCTGCAGATTACGGCTGTTGGTCGCTGAAGAATTATCTATCTGCATCAAGGAACCGCCTTGTTTAGCCAACATCAAATGCCTGCAATATTTGCTATTCTCCCCAATTACAGAGTACGCATTGTATGAGTACAGTATCGTGCTTAGGTTCCTTCGCTCGTCATATCAGACCCGGATCTTCACCGAGCAACCCCCCCGAGAATTTTCGCAAAAGCATCAACATCAGCTCTCCTCTTCCCTGCCACTCGCCACGTTTTCCCCCAATCAAGGTTCGATAGTGTCAAGTTCGTCTCGTCGGCATATTTCTTTTCTTACAGAAAGCAAGGAGCTGGCGGTAATATGCGGCCGGCGACATGGGCCCATCTGACTCGAAGAAGAGTGTCACTCCATGATCCGTGATGCGTACTACACGCTGAAGCATTTCTCGAGACGTTTTCTGGAACATCTGCTTGTTTCACCTGTAGGGCTGTCAAGCGACTTGTTCAAAACTTTAGCTAACATCGTGGCAGCGTCAGTATCTTCAGCAACCTTCATGTTATTCTTCGTGGAAACGACTCGCAAAACACTCCAAAAGCATACTCGTCTATCTCCTACCAACCATGCCCGAACCCCATATAATGTACAGCCGATATGCAGCCCTGAGGATCTCTGGACGAAGCCCTCATACCCCCGGTCCAACCAGAGATCGAGTCTCACCTTATGCTCTGGGATCCCCTGCCGAAGATCGATCGTTGCGGATCCTGAGAATGGATGCTTCGTCTGTGCTTTTTACCCTTCAATAGGATCAACGTTATTATTTGGGCGCAAGCATCAGGATCCGCAAGATCTGAAGGCTTAGCGGCGATGTTGTGTTGGATATGTATGTGGGCTTCCCAACGCTTGCTCACTATCTCGCTCGTTTCTATTCTTGCTGCCATTTCTCTCCTTTGGATTTACTTGCAAAGCGCTTCTAATTGCCCGAGTTCTGTCACACAGTTGTCGCCATGGGGGACTTGTGGAAAGGACCGAACTTTATCGAAGTCGACGCTGGCGAGAATGACATGAATATTGCGAGTATCGCTTGGGGGATCTCGCTTGGAGTCGGACTGTTCACGTTCACCAAAGGGATACAACAAACCATCAAGTCATGGAGGAGAGGACGCAGGATGAATCACTATATCATACTGATATGGCTGGAGTGGACTAGTAGCTGCATCATGAGCGCTGTCACTTGGTGCTATCTACGAAATTATATCCCCGGCGGATTTCCGGTTTTCTTTACTTTAAGTAAGTCATACCACTGCTACCATACTGGCGTCCCTGGCGCTTCCGAAGGAGAGGCTTACAGTGTGTAGTTTTCCTTTGGTGTATCCAACTTCAAGCACTCATTCAAATCATCATCAACCGAATCGCGATCCTCATGGTCAACCGACAAAACGCCAAGCGACTCAAGATATACTCCTTCCTCATCATATTATGCATCAACATCAGTGTCTTCACAATTTGGATCCCAGCACGACTTCAAGTTAACAAGACTTGGGTTGGCATCAACAAAGTCTGGGATAGAATCGAGAAGGTCATCTTTTTAGTCGTTGACGCAGGACTCAATCTGTACTTCATCCACCTCGTGCGATCGAGGCTCATTGCCAATGGCCTCACCAAGTACACTCGACTGTTTCGCTTCAATTTGGGCATGATTACTGTGTCGATGACTATGGATGTATGCTTCCACAGCCCAAGAACTGTTCTTATGCATACTGATTGTGACCAGATCCTCCTTATCGCAATGATGTCCCTACCGAACGACATTGTGTAAGTCAACTCGACCAACTCGCAAGTCAAACTGCTAACTTCTTTCTGTAGTTATGTGCAGTTCCACCCTCTAGCCTACCTCGTCAAACTCCACATCGAAATGAACATGGCCGACCTCATCATCAAGGTCGTCAAGGCCAGCAACAACAGCGATTATCCCGACTACTCCGGCTCCAGATCCCACAGCACCCAAAAGAAGAGCTCAAAGCAGACCGGAAAAAGCAAAATTCCATCAGCAATGTTTGTTGGCGGCAACACTACGTTTATCGAAGCGAATACAGACGATATAGAGCTGGTAGATCGACTGGAGGGAGGCATTCAGAAGACTACACGGACGGAGGTTGTTGTTAAGCAGGCGAGGAGGTCTGAGTACGACGATGTGGCTAGCGATACGGGGTCGACGAGGCAGCTGCAGAGGGAGCACTTTACAGTATGAGGCGTGTTTGGGTAATGAAGTAATCGGGCCTGGCTTTCCAGCACCTGAATGCCATGGCATGGTGAAAGTGTCGATGGCAACAGACAACTGCTACCGTTTCAGTGGATTCAGGATAACTATATACGATACCCCTTGGTTTGTGTTTAATAGATTCATTATAATAATATGATATGCCCATGGTTGGAAACTCGAATTGTCTAATGCTAAACCTAGTTCATGTACTTTGCAAACCACTCCAAGAATTGATCCGGCTCCCTCTGAAAATACGTATACCCATCCCATCTCCTATCCGTCCCCTCAATCCACTTCAACTTCTTATCCTCAATAGGAATATTATCATAAACAGACTGAACATCCTTCGGCGTCGTGCAAGGATCATCGCGAACCTGGTACAGAAACGTTGGGATATTGGCGTGCTTCGCATCAGTCGGCGGCGATAATTGACTTATATGAAAACTCGTCTTCATGAAGAATTGTCGATCTGCTTCTTCCATGTACGATGCAGGAGCGCCCATTTTGTCGAGCATCACTGCAATGGAGGATCCGGCTGATATAGGCTGGGGCGCAATCATGCATCGCACGCCTTTGAAGGCTTCGGGGCGATGTCTCATCGCTGAGAGTGTTGCGTTTGCACCGGCGCAGCGACTAAACAGTCCGATGGTCATATTCTTGGTGTCCTCCCTCCCACGAACATATTTCAACGACCCAAGAACATCGCGCCACTCAAAGAAGCCAAAGAGACCCTGGTTCCCACTTCCACTAAGTCCATGGTTCCTCAAGTCATACGCAAGGACATTATACCCCGCATCATGAAGAATCTTGTAATCGGGGATAAAGTTGACTTCAAAGTCATTCCCGGGCATGAGTTGATTCCAAGGTTCGAGATGCGAAGGGATACCAGCACGGTTGAACCAGTGAGGATGGTTGGCGATGATGATCTTGTTGGAGCCCTTGCAGGGGATGAACCAGCCTTCTAGAGGGACGCCATCATCAGATGGGAAGTAAATGTCTTCGAATTCGAGGCCTTCTTCATTTGGATAGTGCATTATCGGCGCAAGGTCCCATCCTCTGAAGTCGTCGACTACGGCCTTGATGATGGCCTTGATCTCTGCGTCTGTTGGGGCCATGATTGTGAACGTTTGTAAATTGGTGAGAATGAATTGAGGCTGTGTATCTTGAGTCTACAGGAACCACATATACTTATACAGGATTGAGTGAGTTGGTCTTAAATGCTGATGTACTTGAATCCTTCGCGCGTTTTCGCTATTGAATCGGGTTTATCACAGATCATCGCTTCTTTATCACCGCTTATCTCCATTTTTGGTCCAGGATTCTGCATATTGTCAGCATCATAGACTTCACTCACACCTCCATTCTACGATTATCTCGCGATGTTTCGAGCGGGTAAATCGAAAATACAAACTCAAAATTCTCCAGGATTGCTCGAAGGATTCAGGCTGGAAAGTCACGAACGGAAACCGGCAGATGAGGCCAGCGTTGTTTCTGGAACCACGGCATTGTCTGAGCAAGGGCTTAATTGAACTGTTCGATTCATATCCTATCTCGCTTATGCCTGATAAACGGCTGAAGATGGAGGATACCCAGCCAACTTTGATCCAGGACCAGGCCTAAACTTGGGCTCCTTGTACCACTCCTGCGCAGTCTCAGCCAGTTCTTTGACTTTGGAGAACTCAAACTGAGGTTGATCTAGAAGATCATAAATGCCCTGTGCATAATCCTCCGAGATGTTGTACACCTGCGCCAGATATTTGCTCTATGCTTCTGTCAGTCTCAAGTCTTGATCGACATACTTGATTGCTTACCTGGATCTCGGGAAACTTGACGCGACGAAGGCCCTTGGCCGTGTTGTAGCAAGTATTCTTCTTCTCCTGCTCACTCATAACCCTCGTCCACAGATCCTTCGCTTGGTCATAGTCATTCTTCTTTCCCTCATGCCAATAGTGACTAAACCTGCTTGCGATGTTGTCGCTGACCTGATACGGCGCCTCAGCGACATCAGGTCTGAACTTGTGAGCGAAGCTGTTGGGGGCATATTGCTTATTGCCCGCGTGGTTGGCATCAACACGCATCTGTCCGTCAAAGTTGAGCGATGCATAAGACTTGGCCATGAAGGGGCAATTGACCGGGATTTGGTGCAGATTAACACCGATGCGATGATACTGGGCATCGCGGTAGAAGAACATGCGAAACTGAAGGAGAGGATCAGGCGAGTCTTCAATACCGGGAACCATGCTGCCGGGCGAAAAAGCAGCCTGTTCCACATCGCGATGGAAGTTCTCAGGGTTCTTGTTAAGCACCAATCTTCCAAACTCCTTCATCGGGAACTGCGATCGCGGCCAAACCTTTGTGACATCAAAAGGATCGAACCCAAGTTTATCAGGGTCCGCTTGTCTAGGATCCATGACCTGCACATGAGCCGTCCACTCAATCTCCTCACCCTTCTTAATAGCCTCCCAAAGATCTCTCTTGGAGTAATCAGGATCTTCGCCGCACATTTGCATAGCTTCACTGTCAGTGAACTGCTTCTGGCCGTGTTTTGCGATGAAGTGGTATTTGATGTAAACGAACTCTCCGTTGGCGTTTACCCACTTGAAGGTGTGGCAACCGTAGCCGTGGTTGAAGCGCCATCCTTGGGGAGTTCCATGATCACTGAAGAACATGAGGCCTGCGTGATTGGCTTCCGGGGTGTTGGCGAGGAGATCGAAGAGGGCGTCGTGATCGAGGAGGAAGTTGGTTGGGTTGCGGTATTGAGAGCGGATGACGTCTGGTCCTTGAATGGGATCGCGGCAGAAGAAGACGGGCTGATGATGGGGTTAGTATGGCATGTAAGGAGGACAGGCGACACAACTGACGAAGTTAAGGCCGACAAGGTCATAGTTTCCCTCCATGGTGTAGAACTTGATGGCGAAACCTCGAGGGTTACGAGCCTCGTCCGGGAATTCTCGACCGAGAGTGACAGTAGAGAATCTGACAAAGACGGGTGTCTTTTCTCCGACAGACGACAAGAAGTTCGCTTTCTGGGATACAAGTCAGCTACTTAATGCAGTTAGGGGCCGACAACTTGACTTACAGTGAGTTCAGTCACATCCTGAGTACACTCAAAGTAACCAAAGGCACCAGAGCCGCAAGGGTGAACCATGCCTGTGGTCTGTCAGTGGCATGCAACTTGATGCCTTCAAACGATGTTCTTACGCTCGAGGTTCTTGGACCTGTTGAAGGTCTGCTGCTTCCTATCGCCAAGTCAATACCAGTGCGTATGCAACAACAAGGAAGACTTACTGCAAGAGAAACGTGTCACTGACCAAGGGAAGTCCTCCCACCGTCTTGCTATGAGCACTATCGAAACGTTAGTATATGGTTAGAAATCTAATCCAAGTATACCACATACGGATCAGGGAAGGGAATGCCCTCATTGTTAGTAAAGTAAGCCCCATCATCCTCCCTCTTCCCCCCCGCCTGTGCACCAGAGACTTTGCCGATCACATCTGCTGGTCCCTCATTGGCACCCTGCATGTGGCTCATGCGAGGGTTTCGACGTTCCCCTTGAGTCTCAGCACCAATGGCATTGCCAATGGCCTGGAGAGGGTGCTGGCGAGGGTCGAGTTGGTTGGAGTTGAGAGACATGGTGAGTAATTGAAGTATATTGCTGCTACTCTCACATTAGTGCATGTGAAATACACCAGAAGAATTGAGAAGCTGAGAGAGAAGTAGCCATATCTTATATCTCAAATACATGATGATCAATTGGCAGCCTCTGAAAGTCTGCACTCCAAGACCGGAGGTAACTCCGGATCATTGACACATCATCAAGCCCAATACAAAGAAACGTGCATATTCGTGCGACATAATGACAGCGCTGTCAATTGATCAATCCGAGATCCCAGAGAAAAATCGGATCTTTTGTTCCAATCAGAGGCCATACATTGGTAAGAGCTGTAGAAGCTGACATTGTGAGCATCGACATGCTGGCATATTGTCGTCATGGCATGGTAATAGACTAGACACACCGCCCGACAAACTGCAATGTGATACATCGATGACCTCGAGCCAAGCAGTGTTAGTACATATATAATACATTAAGCACATTGGTTAGCTTTCGCTAATATTGGGCAGTTAATTCGTCTTGAGTCTTTGAGCGAACGCTTTACTTGACTCTAACGTCATCGGGCTCCGAGGCATCTGATTGGCCTACCATTCTATCCCTCAGATGAGTCCTATCCTATGTACCAAGAGAAATGTATATAAGGAGATCTGACCCAAAGCAAAGCTGTTCAAAAGAGTTTTCTAGTCTTGAGTGTTTCACATCTTTGGACGCTATGACCGAGGGAATACGGCGCCTCAAGGCCCCATTTCAAGTAAAAGCAGCGATTGAAGAAAGGGAATAGAACCCAAGGTAATTGTTCGGTACCTTAAAAGTTCCGTGATCTGAAAAGGATAGTGTTGCTCTTGCAATCAAGTAGATCATGCGTCTTCATCTGCCTTCGGATCCTTTATGTCAGCCAGCGTTGTTCTTGTTCACTCATAATTAAGCTCCAAGATGAGGTCAATGATGAGACTTGGAGAAGAAATGGGCCTTGAGAAGAGTTACGCTACTCGATGTTCCCGAGACATTTTTGTTTGCTTGATGACGAAAGCAGCTACCGCGATCTGGTGGTGGTCAGTAACTCTCCCCGAAACGAGACATTCCAGTCAGACACTCTACCCGGCACCAACAAATTATGCCGATTCTTATGTCAATTAACAATGAGAAGCCCGTGTTTATCGCCCTTCAGACTCAGTGATGCGAGATGCTGTGTCACAAGGTATTACCAGCCATCATCCTCCAGGCCCAGCTTCAAGTGGCGGAAAGCGCCCAGGGGTTGAACAACAACGGCATATCTCGTACCTGGCCCTGATCAAAAAGAACTTTCTTAGCGCTGTAGATCGACCAGATCTGGACTTCCCGGCCCTGAAACTTTATCCGATAGCAAGTCTCGATCTCAGACATGCACTGGAATTTGACCAAGCATTGGCGGCCAACACAATTACCCAATGCGTTTAAGCAAGGACTTAGGACGGAGTAGCTCGGCTTTAAGAGTGCTTTCCCTATATTTGGCAGTAGTCCAATCACTATGCTGACACCATTGAACACGCCCCGTTTTGACATGCAAGATAATATGCATGTCAGCTCATTAGAGACATGGGGACCAATGGGTATTGGGGGAGAATACGAAAAATAAGCGATTGCTGACAATTGACGGAAAATTCGCAGATTGAGATGTCCGAGTAAGTGCGGTGATTAGAAATATGTCAGATGAAGATGGATTTGAGGTATATAAAGATGCGACTTGAGCTATGAAGGAGTAGGCTTGGAACGCATCTTTTATTAAACATCATCAACTATCCTTTTTAAACATATCATCAGACATAATGGTTACTGTTGCAGTTGCTGGCGGTACCGGCAAGGTTGGCCAAACACTCGTCGAGGCCATTGTCGCTGCGGGAGAGCATAAAGTCGTTATCCTCAGCCGAGAGGTAAGTTCTCCACGCAAAAGGTTCATAGGTCCAACTAATAGAAACCGAAGGAAAACAAGGCACTGGAAGAAAAGATTGGAGCTTCTGTCCTGGCTGTAGACATTCATAACATCGATGCCCTGACTCAGCTGTTTGAAAAGCACAACGTGCACACTGTCATCTCTACACTTGGCATGAATGGGCCCGAGCCTATCGAGATTGATATTATCCGTGCATCAGAAGCATCTCAGGCAACAAAGCGATTCATCTCGAGTGACTGGGGTCTTCCCCATACGGAAGAGTAAGCAAACACTGGGGAAACATCCCACGGTCAGCATTGAAAACAAACAACTAACAAAGAGTTATAGACACGCAGCTCAAGCTAATTCCGCAAACAACAAACTCCGTGCCCAAGACGAGCTACGCAAGACAAACCTCGAATGGACTTCTGTCCATATCGGCTTCTTTCTTGATTTCTGGGGCTCCCCAAAATCAGCTGCGAAATCAAACTTACACACTCCTTCAACCTTTGTCGATATCAAACACCGAGCCGCTGCTATACCAGGATCTGGAGAGGTTCCTGTTACGTTTACGTACAGTCGAGATGTAGCAAAATTTGTTGCTGCACTTCTCAACCTTGAGAAATGGGATGAAGCAACATATGTTATTGGTGACAAAGTCACATTCAACGAGATGGTCAAGATTGCGGAAGGAGCTACAGGTAGGTTGCGAGCTTCCTGGCTAAAGCTATAGATGCTAATTTTCAATAGGGGATAAGTTCAGTGTTGTTTATGATAGCGTTGAGACACTTGAGAAGGGGGAGTTGAGTGAGCTGCCAGGCCATGCGGCGATGTTTGCCAATATTCCTGCTCCCAAGGCCGTCATGAAAAAGGTGATGTCTGCGTATGGTTTGTGGGCTGAGAGTGGTGGTTTCAACTTGGATGAGAGCAAGGCTCTGAATAAGGCCTTTCCTGATATCAAGCCTATTACTGTTCGGGAGTTTCTGGAAGATGCTTGGGGTAGCGAGAAGAAATAGAGTCGGTAACACGTTGTTTCCTTCAAACATAGCTTTGATGCAATCTTATTCATGGTATTATTTTGAGAAAAGGCACAAGCCTTCAACTATGTGCCCAGAATGTTTGAATCAGAAGCCCTTATAAATCATGAATTGCATGGCAATCACCTGCAAACTGAGACGACGTATACCATTAGCGTAGGGAACTCCCTTTCGGGCCCGTGCCTCTAGATCGATCGTACGGACCAATATTTTGTCTTAGATCTATCTTAGGTACCTTGTCTTTGCCAAGTCTAGATCGAACCCGCGTTTGTTCCTGGCCGATCTCCAATGACATCAACTACTCCCCTCACTAGCCTTGACACGATAAACTCTTCCGAAACATCTCATCTCCAGATCTCGTATTCCCTCAACTCAAATGCTCTAGGCGCCAAGCTCAAACACCAGGAACCAAGATCCGTTGCGCCGCAAGCAGCCACCCAAACGCCGACCGTCTCAAAATAACAGATTCTGGTAATACGCCCTGAATATCAAGCCATGCGCCGCAGAAACCCGGAGGCGGCTTATCTTCAAAGTTGCAAAACGCCGGGCGCATCGAGAAACGTGGGCAAGAGGCACTTCATCTCTGCAGCAACATCAAACCTGATTGTTCAAAAATAGCTTGCACCTACAGAAAAAGAGGCTTGAGGCTTTGTCGGAATTGGAAATGATGTTGGGGGAGTAGATGGTTGCGGGTGGTGGAGTAGATGCATCGTGGCTGGAATGTCTTTGGCGTTTTTGAGCGAAGCCGCCGCACGCGGCGTGAGAAGAGGAACGACAATGAAGAGAGAAGATCGGATGGCAAAGTTATTTTTTTTCGTTGGGAGCTTGAGAAAGAATGGTATGCATATAAACCCCCGAGGGCTTGGTATGTCTCGCATTTCTCTTCACCTCTCTTCACACTCTCAAACAGATACAGTTTCACCAACATCGTCACTCGTTCAACCATTCGCTCCAACACATACAACTCCAAGCTCCAACTTCAACAAGATGAAGAAGTTCTTGGTCGTCGCCCTTTCAGCCACTGGCGTTCTCGCCGTCCAATACTCCCCCAGCTTTCCCCTCCTCGCGGTCCGCCAAGTCGTAGAGGTTCCCTGCGCCGACCAGAACCTCAAGGACTGCGGCACCGGCTGCATCCAGACCGACTGGACATGCTGTCCTAGCAAGGCAGGCGGATGTCCTCCTACAGCTTACTGCGAAGTCGGATCGAACCAGCAGTACGGATGCTGTCCTAATGGCAGTATCTGCAATGGCGAGGGCGGTGGTACTACTCGTGCCGATACGACTACTATCGTTCAGGGTGGAGGAGGAACGGAGACTCAGTCTCCTATCTTGGAGGGATCGTCGACTGCTGTTATTGTTCCTCCTCCTGTTGATACCGCTTCTGTTCCTCCTGTTGTTCCAAGCCCTGTCGCGCCGGTTCCTGTGCCTGGAACACCCTACCCCACGCCCAGCACGGTTATTGTTAACGAAGGATCGTCAAAGAAGTTCAGTTTGGTTGGTGTTTTGGCTGGTATCGCTGCGATCATCTTCTGATCCAGCTAGGGTTTCTTTGTCGTGGGAAGGGAACAGGCTGCCTGCTTGAGTGATGGCCTGGGTTAAATGGATATATATTGTTGGAGGACCGGGCAAACTGTGGTAGATGAAATGCGACATGCTCGAGTGTCCAATGGAATGTAATTACCTGCAATCGATTGAGAGATATTGATGTACTTGCTGAACTTCACTGTTCAAGTGAGAGGAGCAACAACCTGTCAGTGCAGTCAAAAAAATCTTGCCGAGATGTACGAAACCGGTGATGAGAAAAATGTGGTATCTATTAATGCTATGTACTATACGTTAAAGCCAAAGACACATGTCGTTCGGCAATATTTTCTCATAAATCATCGCTTACTCAATCTTGACGCAGACCTTGCCCTGGTGCTTGCCAGACCACTGGTACTCATAAGCCTCACGAAGCTGCTCCAGAGAGAAGATCTTGGGGTCAACAACAGGTCGAAGCTTATCAGGGTTGGCCTCAATAGCACGGCACATATCCTCCATCTGAGTGCGGCTTCCAACAAGGAGACCTCGGGTAGTGCAGAGGTTGGAAAGGCAGTCGAGGAAGCCAGGGTCGTTCTTGCCAGTGCCGCCAACGAAGCCGATGATTGAGATGACACCGTCGATCTTGATGGCGTTGAGGGACTGCTTCATGGATGCAGGGCCGGCAACCTCGATGATGTGGTCGACGCCAGCACCTCCGGTGAGCTCCTTGGCCTTGGCTCCCCACTCAGGAGTCTCGCGGTAGTTGATGATGTGGTCAGCACCAAGCTTCTCAAGAAGCTTAGCCTTTTCAGCAGAGCTGGTAGTAGCGATGACCTTTGCACCAGCAGCCTTGGCGAACTGAACAGCAAAGATGCTAACACCACCAGTACCCTGGGTGAGAACCCACTGGCCAGGGAGGAGCTTCTTGCCCTCAAGACCGTACAGACCGTTCCAGGCAGTGAGACCAGCGCAGGTGAGAGTAGCAGCCTCGTGGAAGTCGAGGTTAGAAGGCATGGGGACGAGACCGTGCTCATCGAAAGCACCGACGGTGCGGAAAGTTCCGTCAGTTACACCACCGAGACCGGTCTGGATGCTGAGCTGGTCGAGAGAACCGCCGATGTGGCCCTGGTTGAAGAGAGTGACGACCTTGTCACCGGGACGGAAGCGGGTGACGTTCTTGCCGACGGCGAGGACAGTGCCGGCGCCATCGGAGCCGGGGACGACGCCGTCCTTGGCGGGGAAGGGGTACTTTCCGAGAGGGAGGATGAGATCGCGGTAGTTGAGGGAAGCGCCCTGGACTGTGAAGTGTTAGAACATGTAACTGAGGTAGAGGTGAAGTTGGGACTTACTCTTGACGAGGACTTGGCCGTCGCCGAGCTCGGGAACAGACTTCTCGCTGAACTTCAGACCGCTAAAGTCCTTTCCATCACGAGAGGGGATGGTCCATTGCTTGACAGTCTTGGGGATAGATTGAGCCATTGTGAAGTATGAAGTCGAAGCTGTGAAGATGCTGTGTAGATGTCGAATTGTATGGGTTTGATGATGATACCGACTGTCAACGTCGCTTGGATATAGTCTATATATACTTGCCAATCGATCAGATAATAAGAAAAATCTTTATAAAGAAATCATTAAGGTAATTCTCGAAACATGCAGATTTGTAAGGAACCAACGTCTGTGCATGAGATTTGTAACCCATCCATCCAGCCTTGCGATCCATACCATAACCATCACTGACGTAACTCTTGACGTTTTACCGTGATAGCTCTTCTCCAGTTGTGGCAAAGCTTCAACTGCCGGGCCATGGGAGCCAATGACGGGCTTGGGACTAAGAGTTCCGAGTTCCACTTGTTTCTGTAGATAATGAAGCCATCATGTTTTTTTTGCGGTCCACTGTCCGCTCACTGTCTGGGTACCCACACGGATCCGAAGTGTCAAAGCTTTTCGTTCCCGGTTCGAGCATCAAGAGCCGCCGGTTGCTCGGGGCGTTACCGCTTTCGGTGGTGATGTTGATTGACGTTGTTGTTGGAGTGTGGAAAAAGTCATTGGAGGGTGTGGCGCCTTGACCCATGACTCGTGGGGTTCATGCAGCAATTGAGCATATGCATGAGTGAGTGAGTGAGTGAGTTTGGAACATGGTAGTAGTAGCCTCGTATCAGATCGAAAATACTACCTACACTCACTGTAAGATTGAAGTAAGAACTTCATCAATTGGAACGCATCATCAACTGTAAACCCGTCGCAATTGGAAATAATTGGGTCATGAAGCAACAACGATAACGTTACCGGGGCTTTAGTTACTGTCAATCGAGAAATGCCCCGCTAACCGTCATCTGTCATCAACACCATCTCATCTCCAGATTCTCAATCCGTTCCCATTCTGCGCCATCACATAATTCCCCCGATCACCCAATCAATGGCACAGGCAAAGGCTCAGATCAACCTTAATGGCCTCGGTCTTCAGCTCCCAAGCTCCAGTGGATCCTCAGCACTGCCGACCCCTCGCAGGCCCCTCACGCCAGCGGCACCACCGACGGGCATAGTAGTCTTCTCGGGTGGTAGCGCCGCTAACAACCTCGTCGATGTCTTCGAGAGTGTTCGAGAAGCGAATCAGTGCACGCTGAGCTACGTGATACCCATTTCTGATAATGGCGGTAGCAGTAGTGAGATCATTCGTGTCTTTGGTGGACCTGGTATGTAATTTCACGTGGCTCTTCTATATGCTAGTGTTGACTGACAGGGTTGCTCTAGGTATCGGAGATGTGAGGTCCCGACTTGTTCGTCTTATTCCGAATGATGGAAGTTCTGAGACGAGAGCTATCAAGCATTTCTTCAATCATCGCTTACCAAAGGTCTACACTGAGGCTAGGTCAGAATGGTTTGAGATTCTAGAAGCGACGCATCCTCTCTGGAATGACATCTCGTCGCCCAAGAGAGAACTCATCAGATCTTATCTGAATAGCTTCAACCTAGAGGTTGTGAAGCGCATGAAGCCTAGCAGTCGCTTTGACTATTCCGGGGCCAGCATTGGAAACCTCTTCCTCACGGGCGCTCGTCTCTTCACTGGTAGTTTCGAGGCTGCCATCTACCTGTTGAGCTCAATATGTTCAGTGCCGGATAGAATAGCAGTCCTTCCTGCCCTCAACACCAACTTTGCTAGCCATATCGCTGCTGGTCTTGAAGATGGCACGATAATTACAGGTCAGAACGACATCTCGCATCCCAGCGCTCCAACCGCCGCTGTGCCTGGAGCATCAGCCGGTGTGCACAGCCCAACGGTATCTCGACAAGAGCAAGCATGGGATCAAGACCACCACCATGTTGAAGACGCGAATCTACCAGGAACGCTACCTGCTTTGCGCCGGCCCGCCATTGCATTCTCCAAAGAGCAAGAAGAAGATCTGCCCGCAAGGATCGCCCGGGTATGGTACATCAACCCATACGGCGAGGAGATCAAGATGCCCGCCAATCCCAGAGTTCTCGACGCGCTCCGATCTGTTCACAGCGTAGTATACAGCATCGGCTCTCTTTTCACATCATTAATCCCCAGTCTTGTCCTTCGTGGTGTCGGTGATGCTATAGTTAGTGCGCAAGTGCGCAACAAGATCCTCATTCTCAACGGCACAACCGATCGTGAGACTGGTCCTTCAACGGCGCCTTTCACAGGACTAGACTTTGTTGGGGCTATCGCAAATGCTCTCGCCGACTCAAGAGGTCTACCCAGACCTACGGAGGAGGAGTACAGTCAGTATGTGTCGCATGTCATTTACATCGAAGGGCCGACGTCGCCAAAGGTAGATAAGCCGCTGTTTACACAATTAGGTATAGATGCGACGAGGCTGTATGGTCCGAAGGATGAGAAGGGAAGAGGTGGACGATATGATGCCAAGGCTTTGACTCAAGCGCTTGAGACTATCATTGGAAGAAAGGATGCGCGATCTGATAGAAGCCGTCGAAATACTCTGGTAGGTTAGATGTTAATGGGTGACTGGGGTGCTATAATGAGACTTGAATGGGGTCACGAGGGACTCGGTTCACATAGACGGGATCATCGGCCATAAGGCAAGACGAGTCGATCAAATATGATATACATAGAAAAAAAAATGTATTAGATGGTATATCGCCGTGGTATGCATTCAAACTCCAGGTCTGACCGTAATGCCATTTCCACCACAATTCTCAAGACGCCAATCGCCCAGCCCGACCCAATCCTTTCCAAGTGCTCGTTCCCAAGGCCGTAACCCAATAGTTTCCTCCGCTCGTTAGACCTCAGCCGGCGAAAAGATCAAGTATGCCATGACAACAGGCCACGCCGTCGATAAAAGTAAAGCGCCCATGACTGAACCAAGCGACATTCTAACACGATCGTAGGGACCCTTCCATCGGTCGATCAGAGCGCAGGTGCTGAAGATCATGGCGCAGGCGTAGAGTGACGATGCCCAGAATATTCCGAGAAACATGTCCGAGTGTCGGTCTTCAGGGCTAAGGACGACTTTCGAAGTGTCGGGGACAAAGGTTGAGGAGAGATTGTTACCCATCTTGAGGGATGTAAGTGGTGTATGCAGGTATGTGGTGTTTGAGTCAGTTTAAGTGGTAGAGGTTGAGTCGCAAAGGAGGGTTGCAGCAAAATCCTTCGAATTAAAATAAATGGTACAGGTTATTAAGTCACTCGCCAGCGAGGAAGAAGAAAAGAATGAAGAGAGATTTTCCAGCAAAGATGCTTGTTCTTTGAAGAGCGAATGGCTCTCACAAAAGAGAAGAACATCTCGCATGAGACCCTACAGGGGTTGTACCACCCATCACAGCTGCAGCCAATTGGAGTCTCAGGCCTGCGATTCACTGCGGTCGGGGCCAAGACGACCCGGTCGCGGATGCGTCTCGTTGGTTGAAACATCTGCGACTCTGCAACTGAGGGACCAATTGAGGATATTCCTTAAGCGCGCGGTCTTGATGATCGGCTTTAGTCTGTGAGCTGATGATGAGGCCATTCACACTGTCACAGACATTAATAAACTCTATTTTCTTCCTCTCACTTGATCACTTTCTTTCCTTCAAGACCATTTCTTTGACTGGTCCTGATCAAATGTTTGGTCGGTCAACTCCAGCCTCCACTGTTTTCAGATCCGTCTCAGATCTGGGACGATACCGGGATGTGACGTTGGTAAAACTTGCAAGCAAAACAGCCATACTGCTACACTAGCCTTGTAGAAAAGTTCGATAATACCCCGTATTCAGACGACTTATGGCTGTTTTATATGTATAGCATTGATTAATATTGCTTGGCTTCATCGTTCTTGGCGGAGCTGAAACGGGCTTGTTCGTCCAACTTCTCGGATCGGGGGCGAGCCGGGCTGCTCCACTTCGGTGGCCCAGGCATTCGGGAGCTGCATGTGAATTTGTCGGTCTTGGGACTTGGATGGATCGCGCTTTGGGGGGATGGTTCGATCGGAGATTGACTGAACTCTATTCTGCATTGGCATAGTCAGATATTCGTCTGAAGTCATGAGCACTTGGCGATGGTGGCGGTCGAAGGAGGAAAATGCCCTGAAACCACTGTCCCCACTACTGTTTTCAGCGCCCAGAGTCTAGGGTATGTAGAAATGCAGTTAACACCTGCTCGTCGTTGATGGGAGATTTTGCAACCACTCATGCCTCAACAAGACTGTGACTATATATGCTTCGACACTTTTCAGAGAACCTTCTAGCTAAGAATGAAGCTAATGAAGCTTCTGTATAGACATAGGAAGACTAGTCCTAAAAGCAGCTGTGATAATTTCATGAACCCCAATCTACACCTCGGTTTTCATATCTGCCTTGTTACGCTCCAAGGGTTGGTTTCTTTTGATTCAGTTTATAATTTAAAAGGAGAACAGTGATTTACAATGCTTAAGAAGTGCCTCAGAGGTTGAACATTTAGTAACAGGATGATTGTAAACTAAACAGTAGCTAAGCTTTGGGTGTTTGTCACTTTTTCGTTTTTGCCGCGTAACTATACAAAGACGAAGCATGATGTAGGCGAAAACACTTAAGGCAACCGAGAAGCAGTGTTTTTTTTAGTATTTTGTGTGCTGATATTGGATGTTTAATATTTAGGTTGAAGTTTCTTTACGAAGTGTTTGCAAGCTGGCCGAGTAAAAGTCAAAGGAGTCTGCAAGCTGCCTATCTGGATGCTCTCATGCTGTATTGAATATAAAACTCTTTCTACTCATCCAGGCAAGTCCATTGGTTCGATGATATCATCTTCTATTCTAAACTCAGGTGAAGATTGCAGTAATATAATAAGTTTTCACACAGAATTCACGATGGAGTCAACTTAGCAAACTCTCATACAAAGCTTATAGGCATATAAACAGGTATAAATACCTCCCTTTCCCACCAGTAAAAGTTCCAGAACTTGCATCTTGACCATCTATCTTCATTAGCTACTACCAAATCATTCACCTCCATTCCACAACACCACAGACAAAATGGCCATCGTTCACGGCTTCCAAACCCAGCTATTCCGTCTCCTGGGCATTCGGACCAAATACCCCGCCTACTCTAAACTGATCTACGATAGAAATGGGAAGATCATAAGCTGTATCTGCGGGCCGAAGATTCAACCGCGTGTGTTCAAGAGGCCTGATCCGGTCTTCTACAAGCAAGCCAAGCCCTCCAAGAAGATGTCGGAGGAGGATACAGGGGAAACGGATATCATCTGGCGTGTCAGGGAGAGCCGCGGTAAGAAAGATTCTTGAGGCCCTACCAAGTCAGCGGATAGAATTGAGGCTCGGGTCGGATGACTGGATGGCCGATGTGATACCAAGACGTCAGCGATGAAAGGCGGCTTACTCAGCGCATCCCACTGAACACAAGAACGTCATGCTTAAACGACGCAAACACGAAGAACAAGAGCATCCATGAATGAAAGAGAGCCATATCAAGAAACAAATGGATTAATAGGGAGATCATGGGCACGACTCAACATGCGTCTCTCCCTTCTCTTCTTGGGGTTCCTTCACCTACCTATTCAGGACTCATCCCAAGCCGTCCCGCGTTACACTCGGCAGGCTTCATCACATTTCAACAGGGATCAATAGCTTATCAAGACATAAATAACTAAGCTTAAATACAAGAATACCTGACATCTACTGGGGTCTTCTCGAGTCTATGCTGTACCACACGACTCCCCCCACTGTCTCCCCACATCGAGCCTTGTGAACCAGATGGCTAGGTCTCGACCCATTAAGTCCAGCTGTGTCTATCTATCTACCTAAGCCTGTGCAAACTATAAGTCCTCCCTCGAGAAACAGAACACCATGTAACAGCAATGCCATGTGCTGTTAATGACCCGTGGCGTACGCCTTGTCAGATCTAGCACCAAACTCTTTTGCTCCCATTCCCCATCGTGTCTAAGATCCTAAATCGGTCAATCGTACAATTTTGACCTTGGCCTCCTAACGTAGTGATCATCCATGTCATGATACGCATATGGACGATCAGCTTCTGAGGCCTGAAACGGATCCTGATATGTTGGGTAATGGTATTGCTGGGGGCGAAAGAACCTTGGCCTGCGCCGGGAGTCATGGCTACTGGTCCTGCTACTCGAGCGAGATGTTGCTCGAGAAGGAGAAATTGTATAATGACAGTACCTCTCTTGTTGTTGTTCCGCTCTCTCGTCCCCATGGAGTGTGCAAAGGGTGGGGAAGAATGGAGAACCGCGTTCTCGGGGCGCACGGCAGCCTGCGATGGTGCATGCATGGGTATAGCAATATCCACCGGGTATAGTTGACTCATTGATACATGCAGGATCGGCGCAGGCATGGGTCAGGCAAAAATGAGAGTTGGGGTTGTTGTCCTGGACGATTTCTGAACAGTCTGCTCTCTGACAAGTATGTCGGAAGCACTTTTGGGGGTGGGCGTGACCATGCCCGTTAGCAAAGTCGGGGCATCCAGGCGCGGAGCATAAGTCTACATTAGACTGTTAGCTTTGTAAAGACCTGGGAAGCAAGCACTTACGCATATGGCACCATCTCATGATCAGGCCGTTATGAACATCCCGAGGCTGCAGGCAGCCCTGTTGGTCGCACTCGTGATCAGTACAGAATTTCGAGTCTCCTTGGGCAAAGCCGTTGCAGGCCTGGAAGAACTCGCATTTTGAATGGTTCGCACAGAGCCTTGTTGGAGTTTTGTCGGGATCCCAAAGCGAGTAGTTCTTGCAGTCTCTCGAGGCTTCACAGCGTTGATGCTTATAGCACTTTTTCTTATCTCGACCCGCCATTTCATCATCCGCTAAGCTGAGTACTCGGCGGTGGCAGTCGTCCACTCCACAATGGTGTTTCTTGCAGTACCGTTCAGAACCATCCCGGTCGGAGTCGCACTTCGGCATCTTGCACTGGAACTCTTTGGAGTGCTCTTCACAGTATTGGGAGTTCTTATCGCGCAGCTCATAGCATTGCTTGTCTTTGACCTTTGCCTTGCAGGAGTCTGGGGGCATCAACATCTAGGCTCGGAACTCGACCTGGGGTAAATGACTTACGATCGCGGCAAATCCATTGCTTGTGGCCAATGCTAGAGTATAAAAAGCCGCCTCCTTCGACATCCAAGACCTTTGTACCGCAATTGGGCATAGCACAAGCAGAGTCTGAGAGGAGTCAGCCATATTGGGAAGAGGTATTGGCAGGTCACTCACGGATGGAGCAGAACTTATCCTTTGACCGCTTGCTGAACTGGCACCCAGGTCCGAATTTACAAGCATCTAGTGAAATGAGTCTTTGATTCCGTAGGAACTTTGGGATTGTGCTCACGCTTCTCGCAGTGGATTGAATACTGCTGAGACGTACCAAACTTCCCAACCGGCTTGTGACATCCCCTCTCATGGCATTCAGGTAGGGATTTGCGGCTACTGCTCCTGCTGCTCCTACTGACCCAAGAGCTCCCGCCTTTACCGCTGCCCATGATGAAGGATCTCGTATAGGATTGTATAGAAATGGTAGTCCCCGATGGGAGTGGAAAGACTAGATGCGTGATAAGATCTGTACTTGTCAAAGTAAAAGTATACCGAGATCTGTCGATGACCCAAAAGAAGTTCGGGTTGATCAATATGGAGACCTACTTTGTTGAGTTCGTCAAATTACGTTTTTAACAGCTGTATTTCGGAGGGCAGTATCCATCCTATATAGCTCTGGGCTCAGCGCCCTCCCAAATCCTCGACACTGACTGAGGTCAAGGCACGAATTAGCCGAGATCAGGCATATTCGCTAGAGGCTTAATCCAGTTCCTTTCGTGTAGCTATGTTGAAAGGAGTTACACACAGGATGGGATTCCATAGTATGCTTGATATTGTAATACCCCGGGAGCCAAGGACACAAATGTTGCCTGCCTGTACACCTTGGCTCCCTCTGCCCGCTTTGATAGATGATGAGGCGCAGTAAAAGGCTTGACAGTATCTTGACTTTGTCAAGCGAGATCAACCACGAAACGAGACCATGAAAGATTCTAGTTGAGATTCGTCAATCAAAGCTACCATGTTGGATTGATGAAAGCTCGCTCAGCAATCACCGCCATTTAGGTCCTCAGCAGTCACAAACTTGAGGGCTTTGGGTGTCAACTCACAGCATCGACTTTCCCACATTTTGCTACTCGTCTGACTGCACTCAAGGACTGATATCGGCACCACCCTCCTTCTTGATAGCTAACCTTCCCCCATCCTGAACAGAGGGACAGGAGACAACCGCCCAACGGAGAGGATGAGGGTTCAAGTTTCATGCCTTGAGCCTCATAGTTGTGCATGCTGTGACTGTGATTGTGTTCGTGTAGCGAATAATGTTGTAGCTTGATCACTTGAGTTGCATAACTTTGCTATCTCAAGTGCTGTACCCACTGAGGATGGCTCGTATCAGTCGTTTTCTGATCCTGAGAGATATGACCGGGCGTTGGTGACAAAGCTGAAGGTTGTTTGCGCTGCGCAAATTCCATGCCGGCAAGGCAGCCATGTAACAGGGGGAAGCGCCTTTGGAACGCAGGACAAGTGCAGTATTTGTCATAAGGCGTCCTGGGTGCCAGACACAAGGTCTCATGGCGGTTTGCGTCAATGGAGATCTACCTATTTCTGTCAGCATCTATTGTTGGCATGTCGCAGTAACGATGGGCCAGTTGCCCATTGGTCAGTCATTGTGGTATCGATGTCTAAGTTGTGGGNNTCCAGCAGAGAGAACCTAGATGGGCCAGTTGCTCTTGTGCTTCAGTTTACAAACATGTCACAATATCGGAGAATTGGCGAAGTAACTGTTGCTCGTGCTGGTTGTCTGAGGCTCTTGAGGCTTCATCTTGTTCTCATGACATAGAAGCCTGACGCATGAAGAGAGCTAGAATTATCGAAAGTGTAGCTAGATGTTTCGTCGTTGACAAAGAGCGCTTGTAGACGTCGTAGAAGGGAAATCAGTCGATGCTGCGATGTTTGTTAATGCAACCCTCGACGTACGTTGCTTGCCACGCACCATGAGCAATCTTGAGGCAGCCTTACTTGAAACATGGTGTTATTGTTGTTGTTGTGCGAGTTTAGGCAGTGAAAGTGATCATGGGTAGTCGTTGGGAGAGGAGATGAAGAATAACATGTTTTTGATATTTGCTAAGGCAGAAGGTAACAACCGTTTTCAGGGGCCTTCCAGTCAGTCAAAATGCGCTATCCACTTCCCCCAACCAGCTCCTGTCTTGCTCCTTGGCTCCTGCTGAACTTCAGTCCCACTTTGTCGCTCATGCATCTTGCCGCCTTCTCCCCTCCAAAGGAACGTCTTTTGTGATTTTGGATCTTGCAACTAACAACACAAATTGGATCCAGCAAAACAACTGCCGATATCATATGACCGTCTCAAGCGCTGCACAAAGCCGTTGCACTACCGCGCATGAACTTGCACTACTTAGTGCGACTGCATTTTGGAGATGTTCGTACTTGGTAGACAAACACCAACACAGATAACGATTCCGCGTGGAATACCAGATGACGAACATTCTACAATTTGTTACGTCAGTCTTGTGGAGTCTCGTTTAATCCAACATCTGATTAGCTGATGCCCATCATGACTGATGGTCTGATAGTACAAACTCACCTGACAACGGACCAACATAGATACCTGCGCAGATGGACTCGGCGGGAGCCACGACAGCTTCAGTCTGAATACAGCAGGCTCGCGCTAGCTATCGACCATCCTTCGAGTTAAGTCTGGTGACAAAACGCAGTGACGGCGTCGACTCCTGAGGCACGGCCAAGGCAGCGATCATGGTATGATCATAGCGAGAGTTGGACGACACTCCAACATGCGAGGTGGGTTGGGCTGAACCAAGGCCATCAGACCAGATGGAGAGCCATGGTTCGCCCAGACCCAATCGAGGTACAAGCTTGTCGCCTAACCGTCTATGAAAGGACAGGTACTCATCAATCGCAGGCAATCCGATTTCTTGAGCCACCAAACGATCGTCGATGCCCTCACTCGCAAGCACTGCTTTCAACCCGTCAGTCATACACAAACGCAACATAGGACATAATAACGAGGCTTCTTACCTTAACCGACACCATCCCGACATTGACTCATTGATGATTGACAACAATCGGGCCCGCCGTCATCTGTCTCTCAGCTGCGTCCATCTCAGCGACATATCTTGAGAGCGGGTGTCGAAGCATTTAAATATGACCTTGACCCTTGCACATTGTCCTTCCTCCATATCTTCGCAAGATCTGCCAGTTTTGGATCCCACTTTCAGCTGCCAGGGGTTATGGAATGCTCACCTAAGCATATTCATCAAATCCCAGGAACTGCCAGCCAAGCATTCTTCTGCATAGCCGATTGTGTGACCATATTGCCTTGATAATAGGCAAATCAGACCACATACTCTGGTACCATCTCAGGGTGTCTTCATCGGACCGAATCTATGAAAGATTTCTTCCCAATTCATCGGCAGTTGATTTGATTGCTGGTCAGATCGGACGAAGTAGATGAATGGAAGCAGTAACGTGGCACAAAGCCGTTGAGGTGCTTTCTTCGGTACGAACTTCTTCCTTCTGAGAAATGTAGGACCAACTGTCGCTCTGTTTCTCTTCCTTTCTGTGTCTCCTTTGTTGCACAAAGACACTTTTTCCCACGAGAAGTTTACTATGACTTCTTTGGAGCAGTTCGACTTATCGACAAATGGCCCAGCCCAAGCATCAGGAAGCAGAAAGAGAGTGTGGTATCATGTCCGGTGATGAAAAATCAAAACGCTGCCAGAGTGAACCACCTCCAAGACTTAAGGGTGATTCTTTCGACGAAAAGGACTACAAGTTCACAAGTTTTGGTCCTGTTAGGTCTGAGTAATAATGGTTACCTGTGTATGCGTACAAGTTTCTCATCTGACTTTTCATCAGCAGGTTGCCCATGCCTCGTCCGATATGAAGTCAACCCCCCTCAACTCCTAGACCACATCGCACGTCTTGTTTCTAGAACTCTGACGTCTCCTCAAAGAACTCATACGAGCCCCTGATCGAGACATAGACTTCCAAAACTGTTTCTGTCACCATTGCATACACCATACATCGAAACACTCCAGGTTCGTCATCATCCTTGTCTAGACCTGCATCTCTAGATATGTCTCAGGGCATGAGACACAGGTCAATTTCAAGACTGTCTTATCAATGCTGATTAGGTGTGAAGCACAATACAATCGCCCCCGATGTACGCCTCATTCTATATACCACAGGAGAAGTATTCAACTCAGATGCGAGTTGCTGAAAAGATGATGTTCATGGGGCTGCCTCATTTCAAGGACACTCAGTCGAGATGCAAGGAATGCAACAGAAAGGTGGATAGCCCAGTCCAGATATCTGTTGGCTATCAACTTCGGAAAAACAATGCGCTTTTCATGACTGTCAGGCCTGTGCCTCCCAAGTCAAAGTGCAAGGTTCGTTCCCCTGTCCTTTCTCGGTTAAAGTTGCGAGTCATCTTCTGACGTATGATCTCTAGTGACCGGCCATTGGCTTGAGGTATCATTCAAGGCATCTATGGTATCTGCCGACGCTACACTTGCTTGTAATCAAGCTATCTCTTGGGCATGTGATGGATGGATCATGCGACCCTTGGGGTATTCAGGATATTTGCCGAAAAGAACTACAGAAGTTCTCACCCGAACCCAATCTACATACATGAAGACAGATGCGTAGTTAACGTATTTGAACTTTCCAAGTTGATCGGTGCATGCCTAGCCGCCTGTGTGACGCTCTGAGGCAAACTGCTGGGTCTGAGGAATGACATTCACCCCAGCCCAACGATCAAGCCTTGCTTTAGACTTGTTGTTCATCTTGGGATCTACCCTTGCCATTTTGATATTTACATTGGATCGATGCCGCAGTCCGCATCTGGGTCAGTTTTGAGTGTCTACAATCTAAACAGATTACTCGATCTGAAACTCCACTTGCCTTACACAACACATCGATGCTCCTATGATTTTGTTCGGGGTTGTTCCACACATGCATTGCTAGCTCACATGACCAAAAGAGCTGAAATAGCTGAGCTGACTCTTGATAGAATTCGGGGTGTCACTTTCGCAATGCCGAGTCCCGATTGCATCTTCCAGTCTCATACGCATCATCGGATCTGCCATCATCTCCCCATCTCCCATTATAAAGCCACGTGCTTCCCTTATGCTCGCCCAACTCCTTCCTAAACATCCTTTTCAAGTTCAAGCTAACATTGGCTCTCGGGCAGGTGTTTCAGACCCCATGTTACGGAAAATCACGATCCATTCTTCGGACACCCCGGTCCTCCATCGATAACGAAGCTAGATATAAAGAAACCACGGGTTTATCTCAGCACGCGTGCCTAAAGATTCCGAACGAGTTCTTGAATCTCCATCAGATCTTCGTGTTAGTTATTTTCCTCCGATGAAAGAACGCCCGGACTCCGGGGTAGGCTGTCCATCCATGATCTGAGACTCTCAACATGGCCCATGATCACAAACTGGCGCCTCTTGGTGTTCAGAATCACATGTGGTATTTGGCCAGGAACCGTGATTCATCTTAATCACGGCGAGGTAGGGAGAGGGCGCTTTTCTGGTAGATCCATAAGGTGACCGATATGTGACTTGAGGATCATGTGTGCTTCCCACTGGGGATGGTCCTTCGTAGTAGCGAGAGACTAGGCTCGGAAGTGCTAAAGACTCAATACAGCGGATATGATGCCAAGAACAAGAAAGACACCTCTGAACTGATCACAATGGTGGGTATGG